>OOFE01010911.1:0-12842 GCA_900323365.1 Monocentris japonica
CATCCCTTTATGACCACAGTGTACCCATCTTCTGATGGCTACTTCCAGCAGGATAATGCACCATGTCACAAAGCTCAAATCATCTCAAACTGGTTTCTTGAACATGACAATGAGTTCACTGTACTCCAATGGCCTCCACAGTCACCAGATCTCAATCCAATAGAGCACCTTTGGGATGTGGTGGAACGGGAGATTCGCATCATGGATGTGCAGCTGACAAATCTGCAGCAACTGCGTGATGCTATCATGTCAATATGGACCAAAATCTCTGAGGAATGTTTCCAACACCTTGTTGAAAGTATGCCACGAAGAATTAAGGCAGTTCTGAAGGAAAAAGGGGGTCCAACCCGGTACTAGCAAGGTGTACCTAATAAAGTGGCCAGTGAGTGTATGTCCCCAGTAGATTGCTTGCACCGGGGCCCCATGCTAACAGTTTAGCAAACATTATGTAGAGTGACAGTAGGAACTAGTCTCCTTTATGTAAACACCATACATTATCCCAAAAGTTAGATGATTTTGGTGTCTATGATCTCATCAAGTGATAAGTGTTTCTCTCTCCCAACAGGCTACCCAGGTTTCCAGACTACTACCTACACCAGTCGCAGTTACTCTGGTATTGCGCCTGGTTACACTTATCAATTCCCTGGTAAGTCCATACACTTACACCTAACTCAGTTTCTACAGCTGTGGAGAAGACAGTCAAAAAAATAAATACTGGCTTGATTCAGGTCACCTCTGACATTCAGACTTCATGGAGTATTGGGGGCGATGTGATGTGAACGAACTGCATGCACAACAATAAACAAAACGTTAAGATTAGATCAGATGCACATAAGACACGTGCACGTTGACTGATAGTTGCACACACTCCTACACACACACACACTTCATAAATTCGGCAGTATCTCTGGCTGCTTGTAGATAAGAGTTAAGAGTGTGATTTTTACATTTGTCCCTTCCCCTCTTTCCAAATCCTCTTGTTTCTCTAAAATATGTTCTCATTCCTCCAATTTCAGTCTTTTTCCTTTGATTTGTATTATTTGGCAATTTTCCTCTGGTAATAAGAGAGGAACTCTTATGGCGATCTATCTCAATTTTATCTGTCTATATAACCCCCATTTATTTGACCATATTCCATCCCTCTCCTTTTCATTCCTCTTATCTTCCTGTCCCTCCCTACTGTAGATTTGTCTTCAGCCACTTGATGTGCTTGTGTGCCCATGAGAGTTTTGTGCTGTGGCCAAGTGGTAGATGGCGTCTGTATTTACAAAGTGCTCTCTTTTGACCTTCTCTGTTTCTAGAATTCCATTTAGAGAGGACCCCCCTCCTGACATCATCCCACCCCCCTGAGCTGGCAGGTCAGTGGCTCCTCACTCCTCCAAGGGCCCCATAGAGCAAAAGCTTCTCTGGAATGCTGACCAAGGATCAGTTTGACCTCACTGATCTAAGGCTTTATCTGCTTTAAGGCTTAAGGATTGGAAAATACTTAATGTATTAGTTACATGTAAATGTGGCTATTCCTTCGATAAGGAGAGTCAGGTTTACTTTACCAGTCATAAATACCTGGTGATAAAATGGGTAAATAAAATCCAGCAACCATTGTACTTTCCTACAGTCATTGCAGTCAAACTGGTTGTTAAGTTGTAGTGAAAACGCATCTGTAGAGACTAGAGATCCTGTGACTTAACAAATTATCCTTGTTACTTTATTAAGCTTTCTGACTATGGGCCCAGCCCTGTCTCTACACTGCCGTCTAGTGGCTCTGAGTTGTGCTTGTGTGTTTCTTGATAATGGCCTCATCCTACCCAGAGATCCTGATCAGTTGACCCGATAACATTCAGGCCTGTTTTCAATTCTATGTCACACCTAGAGATGTCATTCACCAACTTTGTCTGCTTGTCTGTTCAAACCCTCAGCCATTCCTCTGACTGCATATGGACCAATGGCAGCAGCAGCAGCAGCAGCAGTAGTTAGAGGTGACCTGTTTTATCAAATAAAAGTGTGTGTGTGTGTGTGTCTGTGTAAAGCCGTCTAGTATTAGAGCATGATTTGTTTCCTTTGTTTCTTAGGCTCTACCCCTTCTCGTACAGCGGGCTTCCTGGGCACCAGCAGCCCTGGGCCAATGGCTGACCTGTATGCTGCAGCCAATCAGGATTCAGGAGTCAGCAGCTACATCAGCGCCGCCAGCCCAGCCCCCAGTACAGGGTTCGGCCATGGCCTAGGAGTAGGTCACACACACGTACACATGCACATGATCACTTGAGCACATGCATAAATGGGATTGCACACATTTTCATACACACACACACACACACACACACACACACATACACACACACACACACACACGCACACAGGTAAATTCACACTATGAACACTAGTTCTAAAATGTGTTTTCATATTGTTCTTGTTACTGTTTCACCAGGGTCCTCTGATTGCTACTGCTTTCACTAATGGCTACCACTGAGAAGACTCAGGTTACTGAAGATGGGAGGAGTTATCCTCTGCTGATGAGCCAATCATAATGCTGGGTGCCCACTGATGGCACAACTTGATTGGCTGCCACAGGCTCTATTGGGGTCCTGGCTCCCTGTGACTCCACCCACTGACTGAAGATCTTTTTAAATCCTGAACTCTGTTTTGCTGTACTAATCTCACTTCATCATAATGTCCTCCTGTGTCTCCTGTTCTTTCATCCTCATGTAGGCTAATAACTAGATTCCCATATTCCTTTCCTTTGAAATTTTCTGCAGCTTGAAAAAAGAAAACTGCAAAAAAAAAAAACCTCTGAGGAAAAGTTTGTCATTGTGTTCATGACAAGCACACAGAGGACTCTTTTTGCTTACTATTTGACTTTTTTTTATGTTATTTTATTTCAATGTGATATGTTGTTTCATTTTGAAATCTGTTACTGATGTGAGCAGAGAGATGAAATGCTGTGCAAGGTGATCTTTGTCTAAAAGGAACCCAACCATTTCAAACAGAGGAAGAACAAATTCAACAGGCAAATTCCTTTTTTAACACAAGTGTCACGGAAACATGAAAAAAAAACTAAAATGTATATTTTGGTAGTCTTTAAAAGCAAACCTTTGTAATATTGTTATTAATATTGACGGTAATAATGATAATCTGTAAGGTATTTTATTCTGTAATTGGTTTTAAAGCAATGTTTTTATGTCTTCCTGTAAGATATTGTACATAGATGTTGGGGTAAGGGGAGGGTTGTGAGGGGGGAGGGAGTTACTGAACCAGTTGGCATGTTATTGGTTGGTTTGGAAAGGGTTAAAGGTACTGACAGCAATTTGACTGGATGTCGTCACTACTATGTATGGCCATCTCACCATTTTTCTCAGTTTGCATATGGTAAATGTATACGCTCTAGGCCAGTCTGCGTTTGTAGGTGGCTGTCTCAGCATCGCCTCGGCACAGTGCTGCAGACTATAGTTCTTTAGAAATAAATTACAAGGAACATGTCTGGCATATCCGTTCAGTTAAATGATAACATTGGTCTTGTTCATTTACTTGCCTCTTGAAAAAGCAACCATGACTGCATTAATTCATTGCCATGATTTTAACACTGTGATGAACCAGATTTCTTGTTTTACTAAAACTTGGTGAACAACTGAAATGGTCTTACTTAGAGACATCACGAAAATGATTCAACTCAAACTCATATATCTCATAATAATTTGCAATAGATGATTGACTAAGAAATAAGACCCAAAAAGGAGTTTGCAGGGTGATGAGGAATCAGGGGTTTATGGGTTTGGGGCTTGACTTTACTGCTTTTTGGAAAGGATTATATATATTTTTGCGCAATTCACTTCATAATGTTTTTGTTTCTTGTTTTTCTTGCCATTCTTTTATGCGGTGTTATCAACCGTGAAAACAAATGAAGGACATTCTCAGAGAAGCAATTCTAAAAAACATCATGATCATGTTTTGTCCTCTTATCACTATTGAAGGTGCATGTGCTTGCGTCTGAGCGTGTGTGAGTGAATGTTTGTGCGCATACATCAAGGTGTAATATGGAACTACTTTTGGCAACGAAGGAGCATTTCGATTGCTGTTTTTGGTACTGAAAAGATTGTCCGGTTCCATTTTGGTTCAAATGGCCCTTTCCCCTGCTTCCTCCCCATTTCACATTTAGTGGTTATAAACGTATGTTTTATGGTCTTCTGGAACCCACACTTTATTGTTTATACACCATCGCTGCTCAGTGTAGTGATGACCAGAGGGGTTTGGGCAAGGAACCAGAATTGGAGCGAGGTCTGCTCTCAGTCAGTTCTGATAGAGGTCCTCAGTATAGACAACACTGGCTGGCAGGAAGGAAAAAATGCTGGAACAAATGAAACATTTAAAAAAGTCTTTCAACTGTCATATAGGTACAGGTTGCCTGTTTGTGTAACCCTAGTGCTGCAGCCTGTTAGATCTTCTGCAGAGCTAGATTCCTCAGTGCAGGTTTGAGATAACTTCCTGACCTGGCCAGTAGAACTTCTCTCAGACTGCCTGGGACACGACATAAAACTACTGCTGGACACCAACACTGTAACTTTTTAACTTACAATAAAGCAATAAGTTATTTTTTACCTTACAAATGAAAATAATACTATTATTGGTAATAGGAGACGACGTATTGATAATTCTGCGGCATTAAGACTTATTTTCAGAAAAAAATAAACTATATTTTTCTGTTTTCAGATCTTGTTCCTCTTGTACAGTGATTTTAATGATGATGTTTGTGTTGATGTCAGGAAAAGGGCCAATGCTTCAAATGGAGCTAGAAGCTCTAAATGAGCTCTTGAACAACAGATAAACTAAACTCTCATTTGGGCTGTTCCCCCACCAAGCTTTATCACAATGCTTTTCTTTTTTCTTTTTCTCTGGAAATTTCAATTTTAAAATTCCTAATAAATTATTCTAAAGCATTTGATGGTGGTGGTGTTTCTCTTTCAATATAGACTTCATGATACAGTATATTCATATCTGGTTTTACTGGTTTCCTGTGTTGAGAGCATGTAGTGAGCAGGCATATTCAGGTCACATCAGCTAACCTGCTGGAATCATAGTGGGCAATGGTGAAATCAAAGGCTCCAAAAACACATGTTTTCAAGATTGAGAAGTTACTGTTGTTCCCTGGCTCATCAGGAGCTTTGACACCTTGAATGTTTTTAGAAAGGCGATGTTCAAACAATAATGGTCCCTTCTCATATGTGTAATCTAAAGGCTGACTTTAGGAAATGAACACATGGCTAATGTACAGACTGAAAAGTAACTGTAAAAAAGCCATTCAGAGATAAATGCGCAGGGAGAATCGTGTAGCTGGGTAGTTTCAGGTGCACTTTCTTCATTCTTTGTGAAGAAACTTTGACAAAGAGCCACAGAAACAAAAGAAAGAGGAGCCACAGAGCAGTACAATCCCAGACCCTTGTATCTGTGGTATACTGTATAAACAACACTCAAACCCATTACATAGCCCTCAACCATTGGGGTGGTCATTTCCATGTGTCAGGATCACACAACAGCAGCAGTGAGTCTGATCCCTCACACCTCTTCCCAAGGCATTACCTTGGATGGGGGCCAACAGGGTTAGTGATCTTCTCTCCTACTTCTCTTGCTCTCTCTCCCCCTGAAGTTGATTTTTCCCCACCCTGAAGTAAATAAGGTCAGGCTGGAACAAATCTCTCTCCCTCTCATTCTTCCTATCAGATCCCTCGACCATATTGCAAATTCTTCATTTTTCGGGGTTCATCAACTGCCCTAAAAGTTGTACTTCAACTCTTCCAGTTGGATTTCTTTGTCCTCCTTTCAGGCTCTTGGGTTTTGCTCATTTTTGTCACTCTTCTCCTTTTCTTATTTGGGTGTTTTTCTCCCTCTGCAACGGTGTTTCATCGTCCATGTCAGGTACAATGGCTCTGGGAGTGCTAAGTTCAGATGTGAAGAGTTCTCTGAGAGGGAGCACACTTTTTGACCGCTGTTCTATAGAGGAACAGCAACCTCCACCTCCGCTCCGCAGCTACCTTTGTTTGACTATTTTCACCTGCTTTTGTCCTGCATACCCCATCAACATTGTGGCACTGGTCTTCTCTATCATGGTAAGTGTAGAAAAAGAAAAAAGAAAAAAATGTGGTTAATATGCTATTGAGTAAAATACTCCACACTTTGGTGACATTGTATGGTATAACAACTTTATGCTGTTGGGATATTTAACAAAATAAAAACTTGAATGTTTTCTTGGCAAGCACAATATTTGGAACAGGTGGGGTGACACTAAGATGTAACCCAGTCACACACACCTGCTCTGCCCATCAAACAGACTCACTTACCCTTCCATTTTGGAAAATGAAGCAAAATTTCCAGGTTGCACATTCACCCCCCCCACCCCCCATATAAAAATCCAGCGAGGAGTCAAACCACAAACCAGACTGTTAACACTGTATTTTGTTACTAGACGTGCAGTTTCTCATATAGGGTTTGCAGAGCAGGGTTGGTGTGCTACCAGCTGTTGCCTTACAAACTTTCTCAAGAAAACACACCATTTAACTAACTATTACATGCTACTTGGACCTCATTATATGTACTAATGCTTGCCAGTACAACTGTTAGAAAGCCTTTGACTACACTTTAACAATAATGTTTACTGCGACAGCTAATCTGCAAATCTTGGAGCGAAGCCATTCAACTGGCTTTTCCAATTCCAATTTTCTAATCCTGGTCAAAGTGATGCTGCTGAACAGATGCATGCTGAATGGGATGTTTGTTAGCGTAAAACTTTGTGAGTTCAAAACTGCAAATCACTGACAGAGCTTTACAGATAACAATCATAGAAAATAAAGTGATTGCTCTGTTATTCTCAGTCTAGGAACAGCTATGATCTTGGTGACTATGATGGGTCCAGGCGGCTGGGCAGGAACGCTCTCTGTGTTGCCATTGCTTCCATCATCATTGGCCTCGTCATCATCGCCATCATCTGCGCTGTTGATTTTACCACTGTAAGGGAGAGTCATACTTAACCCTCTGAACCCCAAACACTTTCTGGGCGATTTTTGCTCCTTTCACCTTTTTACTCACTGTGGGCTCATTTTTCACTGCAGTATTTAAGTCCTGCATCTCTGTGACATCAGCACAAGCATGGCTACAAGACATATGACATAATGCCATAAATCTTAAAGAAAGAAAAAACAGAAACTGAATTTCTTTGAAAATCTATTTAACAAAAAAGAAAAACAACAGAATCTCCTTAAAATGTTTCCCCAATGCTCACATGTCTTATTAATATTGGGAAAAAATGGGGCCTCCGCATTCTTTATATACTAAGATATTTATGTTATACAACTGCTACAGGTGTTTTCAAGTATCTTTTCAGGCATACCAAGTTACCAAGAGATTTAGTTCTTGTCGAGATTCAAGGAATTAAAAATGTCACTGAAAATGGTAGCGGAAGGATTCAGAGTTCCCCTGTTGTGCTGTTTTTTTTTACAGTATCTCGCCAGCACAAACGTTTTATTTTTGGCAAATTTTGAAACGATGCATGGGGAATCAAGTGATTTTTGATGATATCTCAAAATTTTAGATGCATTTATTTTTCCTGATACTGGAACAGGAAACATTCAGTGATGTT
Source organism: Monocentris japonica (assembly GCA_900323365.1). Taxonomy (NCBI): domain Eukaryota; kingdom Metazoa; phylum Chordata; class Actinopteri; order Trachichthyiformes; family Monocentridae; genus Monocentris; species Monocentris japonica. The sequence goes on from OOFE01010911.1 coordinate 7,622, forward strand.
TGTAAGCGCTTATTTACGTATTAGCTATCATGAGATAGACTTGCTGTTATGTGAGAGGGCTTTGTGTAATGTATTTCTCTTGTATTCCAGATGGACTTTTAGTACTGTGGAAATGGGGAGAGAGGACGAGGTGAAATGAAGCACTTGAACAGAAAACTTTTAGCTGACATAGTGATCTGAACTGGCCTGAACTCTTGGGGCTCTGGATTGGCTGAGATGGATTAGTTCATAAACCCATCTATCAATGGGAGGACTCCGCATCTGACCCATGTTAACTTTGATCTGTTCATCACATGGCTCCTGCTCTTACCTTCCTACTCTTCTTCATATGGAGAATCAAGGACTTTAAAATGTGTTGAATGTATGTAACAATTAGTGTTTCAATAATTAATCTCAATAGATTTTGAATGTAAAGGCACCTTCCTACTAATCTGTGAGGAATCTGAGTGTGCAGTCCACAGCGCACACACCCACAGACATACACACCCACAGACACACACACACACACACACATGCAGGCACAGATACAGACACGGACACAGGACTTGAGTAACTACACTTTATTTACAGGAACCCTTTTGGACCCTTAAATGGATTAGTATTTGGCTAGTATTTGCAGCCTGAGGTCCTCAGTGCCCTCCTGGCCAAACTGAAGCCTTTGCTGTCCAGGCTTTGGATCTGGGTTTGATTTACCTCTTAAAATACATGTTTACAAGATTTTTACTAATTTGTTTGTATTTATTTTATTAGGTAAAGAATATTATTATTATTATTTGAACTATATGACAGTATAAATAGTATTAAGAAATGCTTAAAAAAGTCATCTATATGGTATTTGATTGGTTATCTAATCAAAGCACATTTTATTTCACTTCCTCTCTCCCCCTTGTTCACTAGAAGTACCTCCTTTTACCAACAGCAATCTGCCCTGCCGGAAAGATCTTGTAGTTTGATATGTCATAGTATATGCCCATCTAAATATAGCAGATTTCTCCTTGATGTTGGGGTGCAGGCTTGCCCAACATGTTCTGTCAACTGTGGTCACTTTCACCCGGGAGCGAGGTAACTGAAGCACCTCACAAGTGGCATTAACTGTGGGAGGAAATAAAGGGATGAGTCAGCTCAAGCAGGAGGGTCCTCTAAATGGCTGATGATTCTGTGTGTCCTCATGTATTTGAAACATAATCTGTCTGGCCTGGACAGCTCAGTCGCTAGAGCATGAGACTCTCAGGGTCATGGGTTTGATCCCCGTAGTGTCAACTGTAACTTGTAAGTCGCTTTGGATAAAAGCATCTGCTAAATGACTGTAATCTATGGGGCATAACATACTCAAAAAATATGATTAGAATGGGTTTCATGGGCCCTACAACCATGAACGTTACTCACTTACTCTTACTTACATACATAACCATGTACACTGTCAAACAAAAAAATGAAATACACCAATGTGACATGAATAATATATTATTGTTTTGTTTGTAACTCAGTATACTGTATGTAGTTGTGACTAAAAAACAAACGGGTTTGTAGTGCCACATCTGTGCTGTCCATCACACCAAAGCAAAACCTAACACACTATGAGATGAAAAAATAGATACAGGGTTAAGGTGACTTTGACAGTCCTCAGGAACATTTTCTAGGGATCAGGCAGATTTTCTGGCTGGGATCTACTATATACTATATCACTACTAAAGCTCATTTGAATTGAAACTTCAAATGAGTTCACAAAGTCACCCATTCATATTCAATGGAGCAGCTCTAGGCTGTACATTACAGCTTTGTGAGAAAGTTGCTATATTGTTATATGTTGTTATATGTTGTTGTTATGTGTATAAATATAAAGTGATTGCCCTATACCATGAGAATAATTCTGCACAGCATTCACAGTGTCAACTCACCTGAGGCCATACTGTTGTGTTGCTAGGTGCCCCACTGGTCAGTGTGGTTGGACAATACTCCATGACTCAAATGAATTACTCATAAACAGGCCGCTTAAGCCAGGTGCTTCCATTTCCACCAGATAGAGCTCCACACATACATATCCCATGACACATTTCTCCTACAGACACTAGCAGTATGATCCAGTCATAATGAATGAAAGAGGATAACTGTGAGAATAACTCAGGAGATCAGGAGCAGGAGTTTCAGGAAAGCATAGAGTGGCATACAGCCACCTAACTAGGATACTAAAGGTCCCACATGATTCACTTTTCATGAATTTACATGGACGGTGCAACCTGGCTGTTGGCCATACTCCAGTTAAGGTCTTATTGGGGTTAAGCTGTTTACCTGAACCTTTGATACCCTGCAATAGAGTCTCCCTGTTTTGAATAAACCAGTTAACATAACACTCCTGTCCACCGGTGGTGTCCCACCCACAGAGAGGACAGTCTGCCAGCCAAGTATGCTAAGGTGCGGCTGCCAGCTAGCCTCTTTAACTGAGCAGTAGCTTTCTTCTCATACAGAGGAAAGAAATAGTAATAGCAGTAATAGCTATAGTAAATACTGCCCGCCGCTGTCTTTTGTTGGCAACAAAAGGTTGTCTACTTATGGCCTCTGAGGTACAGAAATAGTTTTTAGATGGAAAAAGAAGAAGAAGAAACAATAACAATGGGGTTCCAGCATCTGTGTTCCTTGAACCCAGAATAACTTTTCAAAAGCTCAAACAACATAAAGAACTGATTTGATGCACAGGAAATGAGTCTTTTTGTTCATATATACAGTATAGATTCTTCAAACTATTTATTCTGTAGTCTTCTACATTTTAACTAGCCAAAAGTGAAATATGAGTATATGAGTAGAGTAACACCATTTAATGTATGTCTTATATTACCTCATATCATATTGCATTGTATTTTGTATGATGTGTTCACTAGGAAAATCTTAGAGCCCTTATCTGGCTGTCTTTGCCAGAAGTCTGCAGGCTCAGCAACACCTGCTTCTTTCCCAAAACCAACATACATGTACGTCTGCACATATTGTAACTGCAAATATTTAACCTTAAGCAGATATATAAAATGTGCACAGTGATCAAGGTTATGGAAACAGCAATATGCCATGTTTCTGTTCAGGTATTGTAGAATACATGATCTAGCCTCAAGGTTGTTTCTAACAGACATAAGATACACTGGAATGGAAATTTAAAAATAAAATTCACAAACTGCTGATTGATCAAAGTAATGCCACACACCTGTACACAATGCCCTCTGTCTCACAGCCTCGCCCTGGTCTCTGCCCTTTTTCTTTTTACTCTAGGCCAGCTGGGTGGGTTTCACTTATCAGTTGAGGAGAGGAAGCAACTATAAAGGCAGAGTTTTAACACATCTAGTGACAGCAGCAACATGACTTCAATCATTCTGATCCTTGCTCTCGTTGCAAGCGGTAAGATCTTTTTGAAAAATGTTCTTCTTTTTAACAAGAGAGCAGTATGTTAGATGGAAATGTTAAGAATTAAGTGGAAGAAAGTGAGTGATTAGTGACTGATAAAGTAATAAGATGAAGAAGGAGATGTGAGAGAAGAGTGTAATGGCATAGCACATATGATATTTCTGTGCAATATCATCTTAAATATGATCATCACCTTGGATTTCAGATTTCATCAATAGAATGTGAGCCATGTGTCTATAGCTACATGAACTCTATTGGTATTTACTAGGTTATGTTGTCTCTTATGAGCTGAAATATTGTGGTTTTATGTAGAACACATTTGAAAAAACATCCAAAGGAATAGCGTGGACATATACAAGATTCAACATAATTGTAGGTTATTGTATCAGTGTAATCCAGTGTGCTACCTCTGGGTCTGTGCAGCGTATGGCTGTGGCACCCCTCCCATTCAGCCCAAGGTGACCAGGGTGGTGAATGGAGTGGAGGCCCGTCCTAACAGTTGGCCCTGGCAGGTAAAATATTGATGGTCAACCAACTAATCTATTATTGACAAGATGTTTCATATTCAGTGTATTAAAAGCTGTATTTTCATAATTGCTTTCAATTTTTAGCACTTGCAATTGGACATAAATTGGAATTGGAAATGTTAAAGGTATATTTTAGCATGCCCTTTCACCTGATATTGCCTGAGAGAATGCATTTCCATTATTCACTCTATTGTGGGCATCTAATATATTTAGATATCAGTGTATTATAGAGAGTGGTAACAAGTCTCTGATTACTGGTTGCTGCAGATTTCTCTGCAGTATGAGAGGAATGACGTTTGGAGACACACGTGTGGTGGATTGCTCATTGCGACCAACTGGGTCATGACTGCAGCCCACTGCATCGAGTAAGGCAGCACACTGATACCTTTTAGTGGAAATGATCTTTGCGTAGAAAACAAATTGTTGTGATTAATATATATATCAATACTGTAATCACCTGGTGTCTATTTTCATGTAGCATGAAGCTGAACTACCGTGTGGTTGTGGGCAAACACAACCTGGAGGCATCTGAGCCCAGCGCCAAGGCCTTCCTGCCGGCCAAGATCATTGTAAACAAACAGTGGAATCCCGTACTGCTGTCCATGGGGTGAGGACCATGAACAGAATGACCTTAATTAGTTAGTTGATCCATCACTTAGTTAGTCCATTCATATTTCAGCCCGTATACAAGAAACTGTTGAAAATTTATGAAAACAGCACATAATATAGTTTTTGATCATTTGTTCCTGACTACAGAACATCCATTTCTAGTAAGCACAAATAGCCAATACTTGAATACAGCATTTCAAGAGTGATCAGCGGTGACTCCAGCAGTATATTGATTCATAAACTCATTTCATTCAATTGAATTCATTTACAAATGCAAATAACTCCACACAAAGCAAGTAATGACAGTTTCTCTCTTTATGATCAGTAATGACATTGCTATGATCAAGCTGTCAGCGCATGTGAGCTTGACCGACCAGGTTCAGCTGGCCTGTATTCCTGCCCCCGACACCATCCTGCCTCACGACTACCCCTGCTACATCACTGGCTGGGGCAGACTCTACAGTAAGGCTAATGAATCGAAATAGCGTGTTCTAAACAGAATGTGTGATCTACTAAGATACCTTTCCTGAATTCAAATGTGCATCTACTCTGAAACAGCTTCATTTTGTGAGTTACATATTCCATAGTTCTTTAATTCCCAGAGGACAGGTTATGTTCATTAACTTGATGTGTATGTGTGTGTGTGTGTGTGTGTGTGTGTGTGTGTGTGTGTGTGTGTGTGCGCGCGCGTGTGAGCG
>OOFE01010914.1:0-16872 GCA_900323365.1 Monocentris japonica
GCATGTAATAACCTAAACAATAAGAGTGGAAGCACACGCAAACACACTCCCACACCCACACACTGGAAAAAAAGGCACACAAAGAAAGAGCTCTTTTTTAGTCTCTCTCTCTCTCTCTCTCCCTCTCCTTCATTTAAGCACGCTCTCCCCAATCAGACAATCAGACAAAGAGACAGAGTTCAAACACAGTGATGGTTACACTGATTACTAGTGCATGTCTTCAGTAGTCCAAGTACTAAATTGATTGGACACAGTCTGAAGCTTCTGTCAAAGCAAACACACTGGTGACTGTGTATGTGTGTGTGTGTGTGTGTATGTGTGTGCGCGCGCACGGGTGTGTGCAGTGCTGACCAAGAGGTGACCTGAGCATGACCAATCAGACCCCCCTTTTGTCCCTGTCCAATAACATCCCTGGTGAAGAAAGGATGGTAGAGGAGAGGAGAGGAGAGGAGAGGAGAGATGGACAGATTCCTTATCGAACCCTCTCCTCTCCCCTTCCCTCCCCCTCTTCCACCTCTTCTGTCCATCACCGAATGCTTATCACTAGGGCAACCCACTTATCACTACGGCAACCCATTCAATCACCCCAAGACGTAGTAAAAACTAGTCATTTCATTGGTGGCAGGCCAGCTGCCATATCAGAACCACATATCTTAACAGGCTCTCAGTAAATCAGCACTCTACTGCCGCTACAGCCATCTGCAGATCACATTACACACACAGACACACAAACACGCACACACTGGAATCCCCACTCAAAGAACTTATATGAATGCAATCAATTATTTTATAGAATTAGTTGATCAACAACATTGGGATTACATGAGTGATTACATGAAAAGATTTCACTATTGTGCTATACTATGTAGCCAGGCAGTGCACTTGCAGCCAACTAGGAACATGAATCAATACCAGCTGTGTCTTCAGAGGGTAATCTAACAAAACAGTAGTGTTCTATACACAGCAGTCCATATCCGCCAGTGCTAGCGAAGGCAGGAAAACCTATTTCCATATAAATGTGGGTTTGTTCACACATCACACATTTATTTGCAATATTAGAACAAACATAGAATAATACAATAGAAAATAATTAAAAAATGTTGCTCTGAGAGTTGTATTGTGGTGGTTAGTTTTGACTGGACCTAAACCATGTCCGAAATAAGGCCCCCACCTACTCTTAATATACTTTGTTCATCCAACTGTGGCTTCTCTTTCAACAGATACTTTTGAGTAGCTGTCTGAACAGGATTAATAAAAATGAAAACTTCACCAAATAAAACCTATATGAACAAATGTGTGAAGAATACATTAAGTTAGCACATCTGTCACATGGAGGATTATATGTCCACTCCTTGAAACAGAATCCAAATTGCTTTCATCAACAAGTGCATGCACTAAGGATTTGCCATTACCAGTACAGTCTTGGTGGCAATGAGTAGCTTGTAACAATAAAGGACATTTAAAGAAATAACATACACTATTACTGCTACACTATACACTAACCTCAGCACAATAGGGCATACTACAGTGCAGTACAGTAATATTGCTGTACTTGTGTCATTATTGTCAGCACTAGCCTAACAGAGCATGCAGCTCTAGGCCACAATAGGGACCTTCATGAAACATATCAACTTTTAGAGTAGTGTTCACATTTATTGTGCAATGCTCAGGTCTCCCCAGCACTCAGATAAAGTGATTTCTGATAAGAGGCAAGAAGCAGCAGGGGAGAGAAAAATGTGATTCTCTGGCCTTACGAAAACCTCTGAAAGGACAAAATATACAATATGGAGAAATGGAACTGGTGCTGGAGATTCATACAACACAGAATCTGTCCTTGAGTCGGTCTGTATACTGTTCTGTTGATCAGGCATAGTGAAAGCAGGGAGACTGTCAAAATGTTACATTCTGATCAAAGAAGAGAGCAAGAAAGAGATGAGACAAAGGAGAGAGAGAGGAGAGACAGAGAGAAGACAGTTTCCTTTGTGTCAGTGGCTGAAGGCTGAGCAGGGCTGAGAAGGTTTCTTTTCAGTCTACAATCTGTTACAGATTATTGATTTCCTGCTTAAAATTGTAGCCAGTGAGGTTGTACAGTGCAATACTCAAATTCTGCGACATAGTCAGATAATTTGCAGTTACTTTGCTTCCGAATCCATCAAAAATGGATTCATAATGCATTCTGTATCAAGTTGTGTAAAGTTGTGTTAACATCTAAAACCTCACAATCTAAATGCCTTTCAGTAACTGTCACAGAGTAACCAGATTACTGTCATCGTATTATGAAATTCATTTCTAGTAACTGAGTCTGGTCTCCCTCTCTGTCTGGATGTGGGAAATTCACACATGTGAATACCACTTCGCCCACAGGGAAGGGAGCCATCTGGCCTTTTTGGTTGGTTTATTGAAGAGCCAGTCAATAACTGTGTCTATGACTGCATGCTGCATCTATGTCTCACATATGTAGTTGTAAGAGCAGAGACAGAAGGGGGGGGGGCAGACCGATACAAACAGGTGCATAGACATAAACATAGACAAAGCCAAAGAGACAGAACCTGGAGAAAAGAGGGAGAAAAAAGATGTAAAAGGGCAAGAAAGCATGAAAGACAGCACCAGACAAACAGAAGGACAGACAGACAGATGACATGAGTGTAGGCCAGCAGAGGTCTGGCAATCTATCCAGCAATATCTAGAGCTGTCATTTCCACTCCACATGGAAAAAGGCCACAGCTGGTTTCAGAGCAACTTGCAATGAGTGTGACGGTAAAATAAGCTTAAATTCTTAGATCACCCACTTTGCAAGCAAACAATAGTATGGAGTACAAGAACCTAGTATGATCATGAAAAACAGAGAAGTGTTGGGAAAGGAAATAAGAGTAGAGTGGAGAGGTAAAAAGTGTTTTGTTTTTTGTTTTTTTAAAGACAAGGGCATATTAGAGAAAGAAGAGGAGAAAGGCTTGAAGACTTGACTTGAAGAGGTGTGTTTTCAGCCAACACAGAGGACAGGGAGTCTGCTGTACTGACTGGAGTGGGAAGGTCATTCCAGGAGTCATGGCCGGGTGGTACAACTACCAGATTGCTGCAGGGATCATGGAGCTAAGCAAAAATTCAAGATTCAAAATGTGAAAATGTGCGTTGCTTACCATATCCGTCATATTAACAAATAACTAAGAGTGCACGCTCTTTGATGCAATTGATGCTGTATTAACCTCAGTGGTGCTGAATGGCACATTGCACAGGCATGAGAACTGAACTAAAATCAGGCCAGCACATTTTAATAAAGTTTGGTATGGGTCGGCTGTTTGAAAAGTCCATATACTGCAGTCACAAAGCCACAAAGAGAAGGCAGAGAGAGAGACAGACAGACAGACAGACAGACAGGCAGACAGACAGACTTTTGATGTTCTTTGATGAAACATATTGACGAAAAGACACCAGGAAATAGCCACAGTTTGCCCAGAAAATAAAAAGGACCCTTGTACCCAAAAATACTGCACATTCACACACACACATGCCCGTACAAGCCGCCACTCGCTCACCCATACACACACACACACACACACACACACACACACACACACAGAGAGAGACAGAGAGGGAGAGAGAGCAAGAGAGGCATGCGGGTGGCCTGAGAGATCAGTGTTCGCCCTAGGGCATCGTTTGGCACTTCCTCTCCTTTGTGCCCTCCTCATATGTCACTCAAAGATGGGCAGACAGACAGAGGAAGAGGCAAACAAACAAACAGACAGGCAGACAGACAGAAAATGAGTGCTAAAGAAGAAGTGCAGATAAAGATACAGAATAAAAGAAAGAAGGCCAGAGAAGGGGAGTGGCAAAAGACAGCAAGAATAAAAAAAGACAAAATGACAGACAGAGCAAAAGGTCAGCAGTTTGGCCAGATTGAGAGATCTTCTGGTCTATCATGGTTAGCCCTGGGGCATCATTTAGTACGCCTCCCCACATGCCCTCTTCATATGTCACTCTGCCAGGGGTCCCCTGCCCACCTCTCCAGGAGCCCTGCTGTAACTGTGGTAATGCCAAAAATAGCCGCCGCTAATGGAGGGGAGGCAGAGCGGACAGATCAATAGGAGTTATCAATGACATTGTTAGCTTCCTGCTAGCTAACATAGTGTTAGCGTCCTCTGTGTCCCGTCTGCCCTGAGCTATTTTTGGCCATATATGGGTATAAGCATATTTAATCTTCTTGAATAGTGTCTCAAAACATAACAGACAAACTGCATTCAGAAATCATGTTTAGCTCTCATTTGCAATTTTATCAATTGTACTGTCATCAACAAAGAATTCAATGTCCATGGCGTTCTGTGGAGGGGTTACCTTTCTGATGGCATTTCAATTGAGGCCTATAAACCTATAAAATTACCACTATTTCAGTTATTATACTGATGTTAGTGTGTGTTTGGAAATTAAATCAGACATAGAGCTTGACATTTATGTTCAAACCTGACAGGACAAAACTGGATCTGACTGGACTCATTCCCTGTGGGATGGAACAGCCTGAATTTCTCACTTCATTGCTTGGGTTGTGCTCAAATTGTGAAATAAGGTTGAAAACGACCATTATTATTGAAAAATTAATGTCAATTTTAGTCATATTTGAGCTCATACAGAGCTATACCTCTCAGGCCCAGTTTCAGTTTGGACAGAAGAAGATTTGTATCAGGTCAGGCTCAAATTTTCATGGACGAGTCAAGCTGTAATCTGATACTGTTTGTTAAAATAAGAGAGTTAAATATTGAGAGCTTTATGAAAGACTAATATGGTAGATATGATGAAGGGAATAAAACTGTTGTCATTTACATTTTAGCTTGATAAACACTCTCACAATCAAGTACATGTAAGTTGTGGTGTGGAGAACACATTGTTCTGGCATAACAGCTAGTTTGCTGGTTAGCTTGATACTACCCTCACTTGTGTTATAAATATCTGAATACCCTGTCACACCTGCTGCCTGGGTCCCTGGCCTGAGTTGCCCTCTGAAAGCTCAGAGAGGGTTACACTCACTTGGTGCCACTGGATTCCAAAACTCTACCAGTTTCAGTGTATTTTCGGTTTTAAAGATTACACAACGCTCCTTAGCAGAATACAAAATGTTTTGTCTATCTATCTTCATTTGGAGAGGCTTGTTTCTGTGCCTCTTTAAGGCTGCAAATGTAGCGTTTTCTCATTAACACCATTAAATCTGTGAAAAATGTCTTCCAGTGCACACAAAAATGTGACTATTGCTGTTACAGTTTGTCACCTCAGTGGTCCTCTTATTGCTTTCATGTGAGACAATGTGAAGAGTCTTGAGTATAGAGTATAAGTATAATCGCCAGACAGATCTCAAGAATTCCTTTCTAGTCGACTGGAAAGTGATGCTTCAAAAGCCTCAGGTAAAAGAGATATCAGCCGCAGGACAGCAAGTCACAGGTGCTATAGAACATAGTGCAGATGGCCATTATAACACTTTATTATATTGTGATACATGGAGTGAAAATCCTAAACTCAGCATCTTTGAGACTCACTGTCATTGTTGTGTTTCATTACACAACCATTCCATTTCAACATAATATCTATCTGCCTCTATAATGTCCTTTACAGTGACCTTTCTTCAGTTATGAACTAATATGGATGACCATAGCCTGTCTATACTATGACTTAACCAACCACACACACACACACACACACACACACTACACAACCAGTTCTCTGTTCCCCTTGCCTCTCTCTTTCTGTCACACACACGTACACTGTCCTGTCTAGTAACTAATCTATACATCATACAGTATGAGAACATCCCTACAGGACAGAGACAATGTCAGCCCATTTAGAGCCAGTGGCCTTTTAATGGAATAGGGACCAGTGATGGATGTAACTGACACGCAGAACAAACCAAACTACATTATTCTTTGACAGAAAGTCAAGCCAAGCCCTGATATGTCTATTCTGCACTCATGCATACACACACACACTAACACACACATACGTAAACACACAAATGTGCCAGATACGTACACAAAGCATAAACGCAATCACAGACATGCACAAGTACGAATGAATGTAAGAACACACACACACATAGACACACACACACACACATAGACATGCACACACATGCGCACAAACCAACGATTTGGAAACATTTTTCTTCCAGGTGCTTAAGCACTTTGCAATATGGTATGCAATACATCTTATGAATGCCTTATCCAGCTCCTTGCCACCGCTGTATGAGAGCACACGTGTGTGTGTGTGTGTGTGTCCTCACCACAGTTAGGTAGTGTTAGTTTGGACAGCATCTTGCGTCCTCCTCCCTCTTCAATGCAGCGTAGCTCCTGTGTGTCTGCTTCCTCCCCCAACCACAGCTTGATCCACATATTCTCACAGGAGCAGTGCAGAGGATTCCCTGACATGATCCTACACACAAAACACACACAGTAGTCAGTATTATACCGCATTCAATACACACTTATTCATAGAAATATTGTGTGTGAGAGACAGAGAGAGAGAACAAGAGAGAGAAAAAGTCCAAAACAATGAGCAACACATTCAGGTAACTGGAAGAAAAACACACAAAAAAGAGAGGGGAACAGAGAAATTGGAAAAAAGAGGGAGCCACAAAAACTGGCTAATAGCTTGATAGTCCAATAACACACACAGAGGGAAAGAAGAAAGACACACAGACAGAGAGAGACTGAGAGAGAGAGGGACAGAGAGACAGGCAGTCAGACAGACAGACAGCCGTGGAGATAGACAGACTGATAGAGAGGGCTATACTGAACTCACAGATATGAGATGTTGAGGTGTCTGAATATCCTCCAAGACAGTGATGACAGGTTGTTATCTTTCAGATTCCTGGAAATTAAATTGAACATCAGGGAATGAGGTTATGTCTGCAATACCCCAACAAAATATTACAACCGATGGCGCATCTCGATTTCTCGTGAACCAATAAGCCTTTATCGTTTTCTCATTAAAAGTTCCCCCCTATGAAGATTATGACAATTAACCTTAAGTGGTGCAGTGATCCGCACAATATTGTCACAGCTAAATTCATTCATTTTTTCACAGGGAAACAATCTATCATCTGACAACGTTTTGTTGTTTAGAATTACCCTTTATAAGTGTTACCTTTTTATAAGTGTTACTCCTTTTTATACTGTATTAAATGTTGTGTTAAGCAATTTAAACAATAAATCAAGCAAGGAATGTATCATAAGGAAAATATAAAACAAGAGATATTTTTACTCACAGGTACTGTAGTTTGAGGTTGTTTTGAAAGGCCAGCTTCGATACATACGTTAGCCTGCTGTTGGTCACCGTTCTGACACAAAACAAACACCATATCATCATCAGCATCAACAACAGCAATAAAATTATCATCAGCAACAGCAATATCAACAATGTCAACAACAGCAGAAAAAAACTTCAAACTGCAGATCAGGCTCAGCTCCTTGGAGACAGAAAAGAGTTTGGCTTGCATAGGCTAAGATATAGGCTGGGCATTAGGGCTTGTAGGGTGTATATGGACACACATAATATTGATTTACAGCTGAATATTGGCATCAGCATCAGATATTATCGATGCTAGATTGTGATAAATCAATCGCTACATTCTTGAAATGTAGTAGATATTTCAATATAAGCCCTCTCCATGTGCACCTGACTCTTCCAGGAGTCAGGTGCCTTTATATTTAACACTCACAGTAAGAACTGGGCGTTAGAGAGCCTGTGCCCTTGATTTGTTGAGGTGAGGCTGTAGGACTGCATCATTATGTGATATGAAGTTGTGATATGAAGTGGGATTGATTGATCTTGTCTGACACGAATGGAACTGAGTGATGGTTACTGGTAAGATATTAAAAGTCACAGTGTAAAATGATTAACAGTATTAGGTATCTCAAGACATTTGCTTACAAAATAGTAACATTGTAGAGGGTGTAATCGTGTGTACAGTATTTCTCAAAAGCATGAGGCAGTTGTCCTTGACAGAACAGTAGTTCTAGCACAGCACCCATTTTTTTTCCCACTGGGTCCAACTACAATTAAAATGCATGCACTTGCAGTAAGTAAGTGATTTGTACAAAAAATGCACACCAAAAGGGATATTGGGTAGAACAGCATATTACATTGCAAGAAATTGCTGAGATTAATTAATTAATGGGACATTTAAGATTACAAAATAAACCTTGTAAAATGAGACACAGAAGCATAGCAAAACACTGTAACTACTAGCACTCTAGGACACACAGATAAACACAGCATGATTTAAGGCAGCAGAGATGGACAATGTTATCTGAAGCAAAGGATGGAGATTATCAACTAAGGCAAAATAAATCAATGTTTCAATAAAGAACCACATAATTATGATAAATACCATTGGTCATAGAAGATAGCAAAACTGCTCCCCTTGCTGCCTCAAAGTGCTACCCATGCATCATGGCCATGTATCAAGATTTAAGGCCATGATATACAGCTAACATTTTGAAACAATTTAGATTGATAATATTGCTTTCAACCAGGGATACAAAACATATAAAAAACAACTTAATTTTTAGCATTTAGAATGTTTCCTATGTACCATGACCCAGAGGTTTGGGCTTGGTTATATGAGCTGCCAGGACACTCACAGGTTCCTGAGGTTCTTGTAGAGGTGCAGGTCTTTGTCATTAATGGAGGAGAAGCTGCTCTGGTTGGCAATGTAGCTGTCAGGAGATACAAGCATATGTCAGAAGGCTCATTTGTTAACTGAGGGAAACAGAAACATTTGAACAAGACAAGGCACATAATAACCACAAATATCAGTTGATGGAATCACAATATTTGGCTCCAGGGAAGCAACCGTACATGGTACTTTATGTATAACACCATCTCAGTGCCACAACGTTTTTACTCCTATTAACTGTTTGCGATTCATCAGAGTTCAAATGGCGTTCAAAGTGAGGTTGGTGTTTAGTGGCCAATATCATTTCATAGACACTTGGACCACATCATCTCCAGAATTATCAAAGAAGCCCTGAAGAACCACACCAGATGTGTATGGGGGAGATGGCAGCAGTACAGAAAAGGGTAGAGAAACAGGTTTGTGACCAGCAGCTTGCCAGTTAGGGAAATCAAATGCATAGCTCTCTCCCCTTCCTTAGCAACTAACATTGAGCTGTACTAGAGAAAGGCATTTGACCCCTATAGTGCTTAGTGGCCAACAGGAGACAGACGCGGCTGTACAGGGCAAATCCCTTGTGTGAAAGAATGTGACTGTATGAACACGAAGGAGGGTGTAGCTGAAAAAGACAATGTGTACTTTTGAAAGAGCATGGCTTTGGGATGAGGTATGGGTACCTTTAGGGTTGAACGAAAGCTCTGGAGTGAACTGACCTTGCAGTAACAGCTCTTCCCAATATAAAGAACATGCTGTCATAGCACAGTCAGAGCACTGTATGCCTATCTATCATCAGTGTCTTGCAGAAATCCTGAATCACCAAAAAGGCAACTTGACAGGATTTGAGAAAATCTTGTTAATTTTTTTGGCACCCATTTGAATACTTTTTTTATATGTGGTATACAGTGTCAGCCATCAATTACAGTAAAAAAAAAAGACTTGCAGATTGGAAAAATGCAGATAATACATTTCTATTCAAAATACATTTCCGATAGAGTTCAGGCAAATAATTTGTATATTTGCCTGAGAACTTTTGAGGATTTGAGGATCTCTTATACTGTTATGCTTATAAATATATTTTAAAACAATTATATTTTAATAAATGGAAGTCAGAAAATCCAGTTGTGAAACAGACTGTACCTAACCTTTAAAAAATGGTGTGCATGTTTCATTAATTAGAGAAACGCTGATCCAACATATCAGCATCTTTCCATGTTTTACTCATAGGGAAACACTAATGCATGCAGCCCATTCTTTGTATAGCTGTATATTGAAAGCGTAAATAGTTTCATATGGTAAAGTAAAATGGCACGCTAACTGTTAGAGAATGGAATTTCCCGGAGCAATAATTACTCAAGCGTTATAATGACAAACCACAAAACATGCAATACTGACACCCAGGTTTCAACTAGTCACCAATATCTCACCATTAACATTGGTTATGCTATACTGTCAGCCTTGATCAGCCTAATTGCCTTATTTAGTGGTGGTGGTGGTGGATGGGGGGTGATGATACTACATCCATCTATACCCCTCATTTCCACTGAAATATATAATGTGGTGTAGTCACAGCCTTATTGAAACAAATTCATAAACTGGGTGGCAAAGACACACCTCAAAGTATGTAAACTGTAGCCTGCTGTATATAACCTGTACAGCCTTTTAGGAATTTACAAAGATGTGATTACAAGATAATAAGTCCTGCACAATAAGATGACCCATTCACTCAAATTGTGAAGTTACAATGTTTGTATCGAGATGTCATAAATTCTGAACAAGATCTCTAACCACTTAACACAGACA
Source organism: Monocentris japonica (assembly GCA_900323365.1). NCBI lineage: Eukaryota > Metazoa > Chordata > Actinopteri > Trachichthyiformes > Monocentridae > Monocentris > Monocentris japonica. Next base: position 10,454 of record OOFE01010914.1, read on the forward strand.
GGGGACATGATAGCCTATCCCCGTGGATTTGGCAAGGTCGTTTGGAATTAAACGTCGCACAGTCATCAGTAATTTTTCTATTTACATTAGCCAAGCACTCAGTGGATGCATGCTTTTCACCAGATTGCTGGCTCATTTAAACAGCTTCCAAGGCTTCTCCAAGGCTGACGATAAACAAAATTGTTTATCTCTGCCAAAAGTGATATCAACAAGGTCGTTTATCTTTGCCAAGGATGATATCGTAGCAATCAAATATCTCCATCGGAGTATTATCTCCTCTTTAATTATTCAAAGATAAATGCTTAGACATTTATCAGTTCATTTCTAGGCCAAATGTGGGGACGTTTATGAAATAATGGGACATTTTTCCGTGTGAAATACGCACTGACAGTCAGATTTTGTCTCATCTTGAATTATCTCCCGGTAGCCCAGAAAGGCGGGTCCTCTTCTTGAAATACATGACAAAATGTTGATTTTAACTGACAAGATGCTCCTTTTCAGGAAAATTGATTTTTCTAGTCTTTGGGGTTCATTTGAATACACTCACAGCCATCTCGGGAAGTGTCTGTGCTAATATTTGGACAACGGTGTATTGTCTTCAGCGGCATAGATGGTCTAGTCTTCCCTACTCTCAGTGCGTCTCTTTCTCTGTGTACAGACACGCACGCACGTACGCACGCGCGCGCGCACACACACACACACACAGGATGGGCTTTGTCCATTTTTAAACTATAAGCAGAACATAGCCCATCAACTTAATTTGCGTTCCTTGTTTAATGTTTCCACGATGATATGGAAAGAATGATAACGATGATGAGCCCCATGTTAGCAATAGGTTTGTTATGCAATATAGGTTACACGTGTGTATCTGTGCCAAACCCAGGACGAAAAAATGTGACTTAAATCTGTAACTGACTGGTTAAATTCATCAGTTAATATGAAATACAAGCATAGATCGTTTATCATTCGTTACAATTAAGCAGGCTACCTCTGCAGGTTCCCGTTCTTTCCCAGCCTGTATGGACCGTGCAGTTAGTCCAGCTCCAGACATACAAGATAGAAGGGAAAGCTTTCCCTTGTCTTAGCAGGAATTAGGAAATGCAGCCACCTTGATAAATACTGGGGAAATATGAGGGTGGAACGACAATTTTAAATGTGAGTCGGACAGTTGAGAGAAAGACTCACATGTCGGTGATATTCTCCATCTCCAGCTCGCTCTGCAGGACGGGGAAAGCCATGATACTCTTCTCCTGGTCCACGCAGGAGATCCTGGCCCCGCTGCAGGAGCAAGAAGACGGACACGCCGCCCCAGACCTCCACAAACCCCCCGAACCCACGGCCACCCCGACCACCACAACCCACCACCACCACCTCCACGACCCAGACCCTCTCCCCGCCGGAGAGAGAGCCCCGGTCCCGGGTCTCAAGGCGCTCATCTCGGGTGCCAACTTCAGCTACGGCTTGCTGAACACCCCCACAACCCTGCCCAGGATGGCTGGGATCAGCCGCGGTGCAACCAAACAAGGTGAAAGAAATTACAAAAAATCCGATGCTGAGGTGGATAAGCGCAGCCAGAAGACCATCGGCCCTGACACGCTCAGAGACAAGACCGTGAAAAGGTGTGAAAAGGGGAAAACAAGAGGGGGAAACTGTGTCCTCCCTTTCCTGTTTGTTTCCTCCAGAATCCGTCAGTCAGCCAGTCAGTCAAAATCACACTGACACACTGACGGGTGTGTGCCAATGAGGACTTCTCTCTCTCTCTCTCTCTCTCTCTCTCTCTCTCTCTTTCTCTCTCAGCTGACACGCAGTGTGTTGTAGACTGGAGCCTCCTCGACACAATGTTCTCTGTGTGTGGATTATTCTCGACAGGGAGACGAGAGAGGGGAGAACAGAATAAATGACAGAGAGGATGGGAGAGCCTTGTGGTGCGCACCGATGTCTCGCTGCTTGGTTAGCGCTGAAAGAGGAGGGAGGGAAGAGGGAAGAGAGGAAGACGAGGAGGAGGAGAGCAGGGGATGTGTAGTGCGGGGTGGATAGGGACCAGCACCAGAGCAGATGATGTAAAATGTGATGCTTTACTGATCAACATAGGGAAATTCTCCGTTCGCTTGCAGGAAGGTCGGAGTGCGGGGTCAGATGCAGAACGCTAGGGTTTCACTGTCTTGCTCAGAGACACTTCAGCAGGGCGGATGCTTGAGCCCAGGTTGTCTGGTTGAGGGAGGTCTCTCTCTCTCTAGGTCACCCTGCAACCCTAGATGCCCTACACTCACCTGTTTTCTTTGGACGTTGTTAATGGACTCCCAGGGGGTAAAGTCCTTCAGAGCGCGTGACAGGCCTTGCCTTGAGTTGTAGAGGAGTAAGCATCATTGTCTAATAGTTGAATAACCTCCTGAGAGAGACATTGCAAGTAGGACTGAAGAGGTTATTGTCGAAATTTATTTGGTAATAGACTACTGATTACTTGCAATACTACTTGAAATAGATAATGGGGCAATCAATTTACAGGCTGTAATTTAAATAGTCTAATCATCATTATCATTACAGTCATCATAGTCATCATTATCATTAGGTTAGAATTTGTCATTACCTAACCAACAGCTATACACTGTAAAAAAAAAAAAAAATTAAAAAAAATGTGTATTTATTTAGTGTCCTTTATTTGTGTCACAAAATGATTACACCATGTGACAAAGCAAGTAGCTCAGTCTGCACTAATGTACTGTAAACACAAGAGATAGATACTGCTCACCATGTCCGACAGAATTTCTAAACTATGTATTGAGTGTAAGGATTGAACTGGATACTAATTTTCATCACGGTTATCATGATTTTAATTTTTAATCAGAAGCTGACCTATGATTCACCTCAAACATAAACATACTGTAGCAAGTCTCCATCCTATAACTTTATCCAAGAAGGAATGGTTTCTGGAGCGATATCTCAATGCATATACATTGAGTTAATGATTAAACAGAAGTTGATTTCTCTAAATTGTTTTTACAGTGTATGTGTCAACATTTTTTTTCAGTGGCAACTGTTGATGGGGGAGAGGGGGTGTATGCTAAGGAAAGGTGGATATAGTATACACTACTACTGCATATATGAGAGAGAGGTGAGAGGGAATGACAGAGAAAGAGAGAGCAATGTGAGATGGTGGGGCCACAGCTCTCTGTCACCAATCATCAGGTCTTTAGCTGCTGTGTACTAGACCAAGCATCACCTTATTAAATCATTAGGCCATATTTCATAACCATGTGGGGCTTCCAGCCGAGCCAGACCTGAATCAATAAGTTGTCATCTTAGAGTAGAGGCTATAGGGCTGCATGCCAGTCACTCACTCTCTTGCTGTAAGTCTCTTACTCTTGGATTCATTTCAAACACAAGAGTAAATCTGTCTTTTACTCTATACAGTCACTCAAGAACAGAGCTGGATCCTCTCTTCCCCCTCAATCTTTCACCTTGTATGTGAGAGACAGAGTGAGAATGACGTTGTATCTACTAGCAAGCAGCAACAGCCCCAACACACCCCAGTTCTCTCCTCTCCTCTCCTCTTCTCTGACGTTCATGGTGACGCACAGGCAGTGCTACTGAATAGAAGAGTGTAATTATGGAGCCCTGTCTGTGTCTGAACAAATCTGGTGGATGCCTCATGAGCCAGAGCATACAGAGTCTGCACAGAACAATAGGGATGAACCAATTCCAATATTCTCTCAGAAATAAAGATGTGGTAATCTTTATTTAAAGATAAATCCAATGTCTTTCTGTTCTATTTGAAAATATGGAGAATGACAGAAAAGTCAGAGGTTGTGACCTGTGTCGAAGGTCTTTAAAATTGCGAACATGTGGTATCTACTCTAGCCCACCAAGCCACATGTAAACCCATAGACAATGCATCACTCTTGTGTTGGCATGTGTCATTTAACACTCTGTGAGTCTTTTAGGATGCCACACATCTTGTGCTGTGTGCTACTAACACAGCACGTTTAACGTGTTAATAGCAACACGTCATCACAACACTAATTTACAACAACTATCAACATATGGCATCACACAAGATGAGTTCTGTCACTGACTAGATTCACTAATGTGTTGTAAATGACACGTCCTTCTATATTTTCTTCATGCTGGGGTAGGGTCTTTTCATCAAGAGGGTTGTACCCCAGTGACACCATAAACAATGTATGATTTTTATGACAGAGTATGCTCACATCAGTACTGTCAAAATAATAGTCAAATAATTAAAAGCAATTAATTAAAAACACTTTATTTGAAGTTATGCAAGGGTTTCATATGGGTTTCATACGCTTTAGTCATAAAGCCCCCATCCAAACCAGATATTTCAAGTGTCACTGACAACTATAAACATTCATTTTTTGCATTTTTCTTAGTCTGTCATTATCTTAGCTGTGTTGACTTTTATATATTTGGCTGTCTGTTCTTTCAACAAACTGTAGAAAAGGTCAGAATTAATAACTGTAATGTTAAGATGGAAAAAGAGACTGATAGCATTGCCCAGATGGCACCAAGTGTTGTGTTTTCATGGTGTCACTCAGCTCTCTTACCAACATGGTATATTATTATAAATACAGCTCCTTGTCTCCTGTGATCACAATTACATGTTGTCCGATCACAGTTAACTGTTGTTTGATCACAATCACCTGCTTTTTGTCTGTGTGGTGATTTAGTGATGTTGAATGGTCATTTATTATATAATTTTTTAAATGGTAGCTTTAGGCTCACATGAGCCAAACTAGAAGAATGAGGCTTATTCAAGCCTAAACATTTACCACATTCATGATTTATGCATGTTGGCTCCTAAAAATATATAGTCTCTCTTAGCCTGCCCTGGCCCCTGGCTATTAATGGTAGCGTGGCACCCCAGGGGAAAAGCCAGGGGTCACAAGCCCATTCTGAGGGCAAATGCATGGCACAGATCACACTATAGGCAGGATTCAGGGATAAAATGCTCACCTTTAATCATTTAACTGAAATACAACTCAAACTCTTTGTTGTATCTCTTTGTACATTAACTGTGTTAGGAGGACCTTCAGCAGCCTCCCTGGCTGGTCGCTCTGTGGACTGAAGATTCCACTCTTTAAGTCAATCAGCTCCTCTGCAACCCTCTGCTCAGTGGTGTCAGTTTCAGCACCTTTGCTAGGCTTTCCACCTCTCTCCCAGAACCTTTGAGCATTGCCTGGGTCATGGAAGAAGCACTGGGCTAGACCGTGGCCCCACCTGTCATAATGGTCACACCATGCAGCTGGTGGCACAGGACAGGAAGGCCACCAATGGTCAGGGTCCCCACAGTACTCACAGAAGGTCTAGTGCTTTGCCTTGTCACACTTGCATGGCTGTTCAGTAGCCAGGGGAAATTTCCCTATCTCCTGTAGGATGAACAGTTGTGCCCTCACGCATTTCTCTTCTTGGGACACCACTGTATTCATCACCTATCACTTCTTCCACAGCTTTGGGTGGGCCTTTTCCACGAGTGACTGAGACATCATCTCCATCTCTATATCAGCTGGCTGCTCTTTCCTCTGTGGACTGCAGATTCCACTCCAGTCTTTTTTTCCCTCAATCAGCTCCCACCTGGCTGATTGTAATGCCCTTCACCTGGGGCAAGATGGTCGACTGGCTGTTGTCTGGAGAATGTGGTCCTTTCCCACAGTTTCTCTGTGGCATCTGCCACAGTAGATAGTCAAAATAGAGACACAAGGCACACTGGGTAGGTGCAAATAGGAGAATGTATGTATGTGTGAGTGTCTGTGTATGTAAAACAGGAAGCATCACATTCACTCAGCCCGCATACCCATAATATTTTTATTCTGTTACTAACTGTGAGAGTATTTGGAACTTGTACTATGGAAAAACAGAACTCACATGGGGTCAATTTCTCTTCCCTGTTGTTTTCTTAGCTTCAGTTTGATTATAATACGTATACAAGTACCAGTCAAAAGTTTGGACACACTTACTCGTAGAAGAGTTTCTCTTTATTTTTACTATTTTCCACATTTTAGTCAAGTCAAGTCAAGAACTTTATTTGTCACATACGCATACAGGATGTGTAGTGAAATGAAAAAGTGGCAATGCTCACGGGATTGTGCAAAAAAACAATTTTCAAAAGAAAAAACAGTATTTACAGCAAAAAACAAGGCACACTATTTACAATAAGTAACAAAATATAAAAGTAAACTATAACTCTTGTGTGATTATAAGTGTGTGTCTATGTGTGTGTGTGTGTGTGCGTGTATGTGTGAGTATGAGTGCAAAAGAGGGGCAGTGTGTGGTGATTGGTGGGGGCCCTGGTGAGGTCAGAGTTCACAGTCCTGATGGCCTGAGGAAAGAAACTCCGTCTCAGTCTTTCTGTTTTGGCAGCGTACCTGCGGAGGCGCTTGCCTGACCGCAGCAGCTGAAACAGT
>OOFE01010916.1:0-16497 GCA_900323365.1 Monocentris japonica
GTCTCCTCCTCCAACCCCCCAAACCACTTCCTCCAGTTTGTAACTGGAAGTAGCTGTGTGAATGTTGACCTTGCCATGCTCCATTGATTTGGGTACTTGAGGCTCAGGTTGTCTGCATTTATTAAGGCTGAGCTTTGAGATAGGAAGCGGATGGGGGGTTGGTTTGACTTGACGGGTCTGACACCCGACGCCAGGTACCTCCCCCTGTGCTCCCAGGTCTCCCGACACAAGTCTAATAGGCTTTGACAGGCTCTCTGAATGGAAAATGTTAATGACTGAGTATGTTACCAAGATGTTACCAGCTGATATTATCAAAGGGTTAGGTGGGGTGGGTGGGATTACAGAAGGTGAGTGGATATCTAAGGTCCATGTTCTCTTAGAATTAATGTGAGAGATGGGGCTGAACAATGGCAAACACAATACAATGCAAGAGAGAGAAGAGAAATAACAAAATGTATTCATTTTGTGTGTAATAGGTAGGATTCTGATCATAGTGTGGAGTAGTGAATGCAGCAGACAATATGATATACAATTAAGGGTGCTGTAAAAGGATTGTGATGCTACAAAAAGGCAGAAAAACAGACCTTTTTTGTTAGCAAATGTATTAAGATTACTCACAACTGTGATAGTAACCCATAATATGATTTACTTTGGTGCCGGCAAGTATTTGTGAGAATAGGCATCGGTTTTTGTGGTAGACGGTAGAGTGAAAGCCTTCAATTCAGGCACGTCTAGAACGCATGACCTTGACATGTAAAATTAAGGACTTTCTTTGATAAAACCAAAGGGGAAAAAGTAACTCAGAAATCTTGCGCTGGGAAATGCAATAACCAAACCATTTATTGAAAGAAGAGAAATATGAGTGGCATTGAGGCTAAATCACAAAAAAAAAAATCCCTGGTTCAGTGAAAAGCTGTAGACAGAATAAAGTGATTTACTTTGGCTTCTCTTTCACTACCTCACACTTCAATTAGTCCTGTCACCTTCTCTGCCTTCACGCTAATGCGAGGACGGTACTTAGCAAAGTTCAAATACTGGAATTTGGACCAGTACTGTAGACTTCACTGGGAAATATAAATAAAGCTAACAAAGGGAGTAATGCCAAGCATCTCTGAAAAATGTATATTGTAAGCGTAATTTCAGTGGAATGGAATTTTGTTCAAATTTAGGGCAAGGACTCTGAACTGGCTTGCTGTTGAGCTTCTTCTAAACAAAAAGAACACCTCTGCACACTACAGACACTGTACAGTCACTACTGGCAGCAAAATTCATGGAAATAGATGCCGTTCTCAGTACATTCAGGTTGATTTTAATCCACTTTCTAAAAGACAGCTTCCCACTGCAGCTAGGCTCTTTTCTAAACAAAAGCAGAATTTCCCTATAGAGAGCAATAGAGTATGTGATAACTAAAAAATGTTATGCAAGTTAGAGTTACCCAGAGAGCATGGCCATGCACTTCTTCATGCAAGCAGCAATATTGCATTCTATTTTTTGAGCACTGACTGTACACTATAGTATTTCAAAATGATTCAAATTGCATGACTCTTAATTTCAGGTTCAGCAGGACAGCACATTAAAAAAAAAGACTGAGATACTGTGTCCCAAAAGTGGCTCCTATACTTCCAACATGCTAACGTCAAGGTCCAAACTAGATCAGTTATTGCACATCCCGGCTCTCCTCCAGTTCATGCAGGCACATCATGCAAACTGATGCTGGTGAAGGATGTTGCACTTACCCTCCCTTAAAAGGTTCTCAAAAGCCTGTGCCTTGATGGCACCAGAGGCTAATTCAATTCCTGGGTAATTTCACTAGTAGTAATTGGGCACATCAGCTTGTCTACGGCTTAAAAGGCCTAATCAGTTTATTCAGAGGGTTTGTAGTAATCATGTCTATGTTGGGTGTAGTTGTTGTTACGACTGTTTCGTTATGAGGACTGTGGTGGTACTATTCCCCCCACACAGTGGTCTTTGGGGAAACTGAAAGCTGTAACTGCATTACAACAGTACAGTTGCTCTTCACATCAGAAAGTGAAGTCAACATCTGTTGTGATCTCTCTTTCTCTCTCTTCTCCCTTTCTGAACTTTGCCGCTTTCTCTCTTTCCTTTCGTGTCAGATTGTTTCCAGCTCCAAAAGATTACTGCTTCCTAAGACACACCAAAGCCCAAACAGGAAATCTTGAGCAGGATCCTTCCAGATTCTCTGTGCTTTTGTCTGCATAGGAATCACGCAAAGGCACCTGTGTGATTCACACACACTCACACACCATCAGATTTGGTCTATTGCTTCCACTGTACAGCGTGGGGCTGATGACATAATATTGATATCCAAAAATATAAGTTGCATTTGACTGAGGAAAATATATACTTCAGGGAAACATGCCATTAAGCTCATTGATTTGACTGAAATACGGATATTCAGTGGACATCACATAGAGGAGGCAATAGGGCAGGTCTAGTCGGCCTCATCTGCTGGTGCAATTCCCTATTGCTCATTCCATGTAATGCTCACCATGCCAGCTCAACCCACTGCACAATATCCACCAACATGCTCCATTATGGATGTTAGCTTCTCGATGAAGTCAAACTGTATTGTGACATTGGCCTATTACTGCAAACAATGGCTTGGTACCTGTGTCAGAAAGAAAGGGAGAACATCTGTCATCGTTTGTAGAGTTCATTGACACAGCTTCTGGACTTTAGGTTCTGGACCAGAGTCTGTTGTTTTGAAAATGCTGGATATAGGCTGGCATTAGTGAAATTACAAACAGGGCCTGCCATATTGTGAAGCTCAGAACAGAAAATTTGACAAATTGAAAATTGTCAATGGTTTCCATGCACTCAGGTTATTTCTAGCATCGAATGTCCTTTTATCCTACTACTTCCAAATAGCTGAGCTCTATTGATTTTCCCTGCAAACATTTTTGTCATATTAATATATTTTCATCAAATTTCTCCTAAATGAAACGGGGCAAACCATGCAGTCTCAACAACAGAACCTCATTAATGTGACCCTGAAAAGGTAGCGAGGGGAAGATCAGAAAAAGATGAAGTAAGTAATCAGGGACCACAGGATAAAATAGAAGTAACCAGGACATGAAAAAAAGGAGTTCAAATCATTGCAGCGTTCCTGTTTGAAGAGTGGCCTCTCCACACATGCAATCAGTCATCATTAGGTCAGGGCCTGTGCTGGAGCAGGACGAGTTCCATATTACCAAGGTAACTAATTTCTATTAGCTTCAAACAGCTGAGAGCAGACATGCCTAGTTTCTTTCTGCAGGAAGAGAGCTGGGGAGTAGGAGTAGGGGTGGTGCTGGGTGGGGGTGGGATGTTGATCAAAATGACATGACCCAAGCTTGGACCGCCTCTGTAATTGGGCTGAGCATTCGACAAATTTAAAAACAAGAGCCTTTTGTTCTTTTTGAGTACAGCCTGATTTCAACACATCAGCATCATGACTGAACGATGTCTCGAGTAAAGTCATGGAGAAAAAGTCCTGAATAACAAGACAATGACAATTTCATTCAAAAATGGGATCTAAAATATATGGAACAATATTACTAAGCATGCACACCGGCCTGATTGCTTAAGGGCTTCGGGTAATTCTACTTTAACAATTATTTTTCTAAAAGGAGCGCATTACAACATGAAACCAGCAGACTTGGGAAGGCACTATCAAGCTCTGCTGCTTCTAACTACTGTCCTGTGCATTTCCTCTCTCGTCTCAGTGGCCTTGAGATTGGCGTGCATTGTTAGCCCCGCCCTCCTCCCCCTCAGTTGGTCAAGTTCCTGACCCAACACTTGTCACTCATCTTGATGAGCTGTCTACCTAGCCTGAGGCTGAGGTAACTGGCATCTGTGCAGCCACCACAGGCAGTGGAGAAGCAGACTGAATGCAGCCAATCTACAATTTAAAAAAAGCAATGCTCATGTTTTTTTTGGCTCTTGTCTGCCACACGTTTAGCTTTGCTGTAGCTCTAAAATTTCCCCTCTCTTCCCTTTTGGTCTCACTGGTAATGGCATGGACAAGAGCATGCAAATCTTCATGTGGAAAAGATCATTATGTTGTTGACACTGACCTACCACCTAAGGGTACTTGCAAGGACAATTTTCCTGGTCCCCCTCACCCTCTGGTGCTCACAGACTGGGTTAGGAGACGGCACTGACCACCGCTCCACCTCCCACCCCTGTCTTGTCCTACATTTGAAAATGACTCTGCTCACTCAATTACTACGGGTTGAGAATGTCGCCCAAAACCATCTGGCACAAGAGAGATGAAACAGAGAGAGAAATTTTCACCGTCACTGGGGTATATCTGGGTTTACAGGACTGTGAAAGAGAAGGTTAGGAAGTGTTCGGTTCCACTTAAAGCGCTAAAGGGGCCAGCTTGGTAATGGAGAGAAGAGTGGAACGCTACTAAGAGGGTTGGACGTGAATCATATAGAAAACGTGTGCATGTTGGAACCTCTGAAACAGCTGTGCAGGGCCTCAAATGCACCATGGAGACAGGTGCTCCCTAACAGGGAAATATAGCCGCATGCCAAAAGGAGAGGCTTTATTTCATGCAGCGCTGTGGGACGGGGCGGCGGAGATTCCCGGTTCATCTCCACTGACCCTTCTGTCCTTCAAGAAGATTAGCCTGAACACATCAACTCGGAGCCAAAATGTAGGAGGGCCCAGCCCCTTCTCTCTCCTACGTCTGGATTCATCCTCCTTCTGACGTTCAGGAGAACATCTAATCAGTGCTAAAAACACGCCAGAGCGAAGCAATAAAGGAAGTACTGATGCATAAAACTGGCCCACACTCGGTGATGAATCCTTCAGCATTCTAAACAGCTCTTCAATCAAACTGATGCAATTGCCTTTTTTTTTTTTTTCCAAAGACAGAGTCGCTGACACCCATGCACCCCCCACCTTTCAAATGAAGTCTGATTTCAATATGAAAGTGAGCTTTTGACATAATCAAGCTCAGAGGGGACCCAGAATTGGACACACTCTAATGGTTGTGATCCAGTCTATTTTTTTTCTACACTTTTTTTTGCCCCTTTGAATGCATAAGTAGCTGTATGTTTCCATATATTACACACGACCCGGGAGTTAAGATAATAAGGTTCCACCCCAGTGGCAACGATGCAGATTCATACATGCCCCTGTGCAGCTGCAATTAATGTGAATCCAGTGCCCTGCAAAGCCCCGAAGGTTTCCAAAATTCAGAGAGGATTAATACAATTTTATATGAAATGTAATACTGGGACCATGTCTGCTCTGTCTGTCTATGTAAAGACGACTGGGGTTTGCTCATATTTTAACACAGTGTAATGTGGTTTTTGACACCAGGCACTGGCCTAGGTCAGGCTCTCACCCCAGAATTTTGTATTTTGGGCAGTGCTGCACTTCATACAGGCATCAAAGGGAAAGGGAGTAAAAGTAGCCAAAGTAAAAGACATCCTATCAAACAAAATAAAATACTTTAGTGTAGTCCCCTTGTCTGTTGTGCGCCATTCTACATGAACCTGCCCTCCATTTCTGGGAATATTTTAGAATAGACTGTCGCTTGTGAGATCCGAAGATTTATTTGGGCGTTTGACTGATGACAGAGGTCATGGAGAGGCAACGTGAGGGAAGGCTCTAGACTCCCCTGGTATCACCTTGCTGTGTTAGGAGGTTAGCAGGTTGGTACATGACACACATATCCTGCCAACTGATGCTATTTCTGTCCGGGCACCTGCTTGGAAGTTGGTTGGTGTGGCAAACAAGTGCAGACTCTGTCCTCCAACACTACAGAGCACCTGCATCACCTGCAAGTGACAGGCACTGGCATGCTACAATGACTTCTGAATACAGAGTGTTGACATGCCCTCAGCTCGTCCTTCTATATTCGGCTGACTATGAATCTGGGCTGGTATGTGTCACAAACTGTTTAAATAGAAGCCGATGGGGATGTGTCTAGTTGAGTAAAGGTCATATTCTCAGGATACTTTTGGATTCCCACACAGTTTAACAGTGTAATATTATATTTTACAGTTAAATGGGCAATAAGTAAGGTCTTTGTCCATCTCAGGCCATTGTTACTGTACCCTGTTACACAATAAACTCCGACTAACTCCTACTAGTCACAGATAGAGGTCAACAAAGGTCATAGATTATTTAATGCCCCTTTATTTGTTAATTGTGAGTACAATTAGTTATTACAATTTTTCACACAATTTTGTTATGAGGCAAATGAACACTGGTCCCACTTTGTTGGGACAGAAAGAGATGTAAGGCGAAATATGCTTCCTGTAATTTTATGGGATTTGAACTAATGGTTACTTTTCAAATTGGAACTCATTGAGCTGCAAATGGACTGAGGGTGTTTTTAGATGAAGCGGCACACAAAATGGGAACTAATTCTGTATTAGAGAAATTAATGGCTTGAAAATCGCAAAAATATAAACCTGAAAGGCACAATATAATGACATGATTATCACGGGTGTTGAAGTCCTATCAAATGAATGGAGCTATTTCCTTAGATCCAGTAATGCACTCCGGGAGGGGACAAAAATATATTTTTAACATAACCAATATGCCCTTACTAGCATTGTGAAATATTTATATGATGTCTGCTCACATATGCTGTCCCCCACTAAACCACGGCAATGGTGCCATAAGGATCTTCTAATGCAGTCTGACCAGTGTCTTCAACATGTCACATAAACCTTCATTAGTAGTCCCTCGGTCCACATCCTGACCCCTGCTCATTGGCCGGGCAAAGCCATTACTGCACAGCATCGCCAAACACAATTGCATGTGTAGAGATAGGTTTGGCTAAAACCACTCCTCCATTGGATTAGGAAGTGAACGAGAGGGAAAGGCGATACCCCATAATGATGTGTCGTGGCTGCCTGAAAATGCATGGTCTGTGATGAATCGGAAGGTTCGGCCCCATAAATTATAATTATTTTGTGCCAGCAAGGTTTGAGCGAGCCACTTAGCATCGCAGCATCTATCAGTCCGCCCATATGGCACAGAGATTAACGCTGGACATTTTTTTCCTCCTCAGAAAAATGTCATTAGGGAGAGAAGGGGAGGAAAGCCGGGTGATGTGGTTAAGGGAGCGAGGCAGCTGTAGTGCCCGTATAAATCATGCAGTCTTTTCATTTGTCTTTGAAAAGCTGCTGCTCCTCACACAAGCTCTTTGAGAAGCAGCACAACTGTGGTTATGAAAGTGTTGTTTTGGTTTCCCCCCACCTAACTCAGCCTCTAGCCTGTGACATTCCAGCCTTTTTTGGGGGGGATTCCCCTAAAAACGTTTAAATGTGCCCTTGACCTCAGAAATAGTACAGCTAATGTTGAGTCTCACGTGTTTATGGAATGGCGAGTACCTGAATTTGAAGCCCATTCATATGTTGCAGCAAGGCCAGCCAGCATATCTGAAAACAAAAAAACCCCTCAACTGCTCGAAGAGGAAACAGCATTGGTTTTGATTATACACACTGTTTTCTTAGTAACTTCTATACCAACAACTGTTTCTGGTTTGGTCAACTGTTCATTTTGGCATCCTTACAGTTGCTTTCACTCCAAATTAAATGAAAATTGTACGTTTGTCAAGTTGCATTGAGATTCCACGGCCTACTCTATCCAACTTTGAAGAAAAATGAAAATAAGAAAGTAAAGTTTAGGTATTCTGGAAAAAAACATTAGGGTCCAATTCCAAGACATATTCAAAACTTTGTGTGTATATGTCCTACTCTGAATTGTTTTCATAGGTGGTTTTAAACCCACTTTAAATTCCAATCCATTGTGGAAGGGCCTGGCTGCTCCCTTTGTATACAAAATAAAATACATGAAAAACCCTGATGCTGTGCTCATGAAATCCCACTTGAGCAGAGCAACACATGCTCAGACAGGCTTCAGGAGCCAACACTTGTACTGGGTTTTGTAATTTCCAATTAGTGTGTGAATCCAAGTCCTAATTCGATCCCGGCTAAACTCATTTGCCAATTCATATGGCAAGTCGGACCTCATCTATAAATAGTCCTTGTAGACGTCTAAGAAAAGAGAGAGCGAGCAATCCAAGACTCACTGGAAAAGAACACATTACTGTCAGCTCTGGTTGCATCAGATGAGATATGAGGAGAGAGAGAGACAGAGATACAGAGAAACAAACTGAGGAAATGAGACTGAGGGAGACCAAGAGACCAACAAGAATAATAGAGAGGAAGGAAGGAAACCTCAGAGGCTGCTGGGTTATGATCTAAACCAAGGAAGAAGTTGTCAGGCGCCTGTCAAGAGGCTCATCCACAGCTTTCCTGATGTTTTTATGTGACCAGGCAGCAGACCTCAGGGCACAAGATGCTCCACTAGCATGTCCTAACATCTCCTCAGTGGTTTTTCAGCCCCACCAGGCTACAGACAGGAAGACAGAACCTGTTGTTTGGCACATTTCGAGGAGCTTTGGCCCGAGGATAATGTGACCACGGAGTTTTCATTCCTGTCAGAGCGATTCAAAGCATTGTAACTTTGAGATGAGCTTTTATTGTCCGTTGAAGTTTTTCTACAGCTACAAAAAAAATGTCCCACCAAACAAGTGCTGCCAATTGCCTGTGGCTGGCTGCACTACTTAGCGGGGTTGTTTGACTAGCTGAGGCAAATTAACACCATACAGGAGTCATGCATCCATGCAAGTCATTTGACCGCCGATCATCGGTGTGCGGTGCAGATGTCTACCTGCAGTGGAGCAGCTCTTGTTTAAAATTTATGTGCTCGGTGGGAGTTTGTAAAATTATAGAAACCCCTGCCACCATAAACACTGACAATACAATGAAGCTAGTCCACCCTGCCAAGCCAAAGTGCATAATACCAATTGTGGAATGTATTGTTGGTACACAACAACATGTGTATATCATTTATGGATCTAATTTACGTTGATATTAGGGGTATATTTCCACCCTCAGATACTTCCACTGTTATGTATCATCAATCTACGATGTTCACTGCATTCCAGGAGCGATTTTGTGAGCGTTACCTTTTTGTTGTATCCATTTTCCCTCAACCTGCTTCATCTACTTCGACTTCAGTTTGTGATTTCCTACATTTCCCAGAACTCTTTTCAGCAACTCCCGGGGAGTGGGCCTGAACGTGCCTTAGCATTTCAGCTTTCGGTTTTAGGTGTAGGTGGACAAAGTCAAGGAAAAGCCAAAAGTCAAGAACATTGCGTCCCATGCGCAAAACAGAACATGTCTGGAGGCTGCATTGCATTATGGACGATTTACGCTACTGTTAGTTGAGACATTGGTATCTCTGCCCCAGTATACGATGAATTTCTCCCTGTACGATTCTTGAACGTCGGTGCAAAATGGTAAGTCAAGAAAGGAGCCCTTGTTCTTTGATTCTGAGGGCCTGACACCAAAACCTGATGTTTATTGATGTTTTAGACAGTTGAAACTTTCCTCAACTATATGGCCAATTACTTACGGGAATAAAATACACCACCAAACAACAAAAGGGAGCCATAAATGCAAGGGACATCACCAGTGTTTTCCCTTTAGATCTAAAGCCTTGTCATGACCTTTGACCTTTAAAACAAACAAAAAGTAGTTATGTCTGCTTAACCTGTTGTAGGGTGAGTCTACAAACACCTTACCTGGCACACCACTGCTAAATTCATCAGGCTGTGAGGGAAATTTTGGGTGTCTAGACGGAAGCCCGAGTCCCAACACTACCTGCGAACGCCATCGTCTGCAGTGCTCTCGTGATGAGCTCCACTGTTCGCGGTGAGGGAATTCTGTGGAAGTCCAATTATAAACCTGGCATCCGTTTGTTTACTCTCAGAGATCTCAGCCCACACAGAGCTTTCTGAGAGGGAGATGCAGTCCCTCTCCATTATAGCTGCCTGTCTCCCTCTCTAAAGACCAATGTTCTTTTCACCAACAGGACACTCAAAGGAGAGATCTGCGGTCAGAAAAAATGAGCTTGCATTCCGGCTGCTGATGAGAAATGTTCGGTTAATGGAAGTTATAGTACTGTGGCTTCTCCCGTATGTGAGGAAGACTACCGCAAGCTCTTCCTAGACCCTTTCTGTCTATATGTTATTCTGCCGCCATATGAACATCATATTCCTCATGTGTGCGATAGGTAGGTAGAAGGCAAACAACATGTTCTGACCTGAAAACCGTACGGTGTACAGTGAATTCTTTCTCTACATCAATGCACTCGGTGTGAGTCCTTGATGTAGAAGGGAATAACAATCAAACTGCTACATCAGACTCTACTGGGAAATAAAATTAACATTACAAACAGTACATCTGCAACACCTCCTCCCCATCGCATCTCTGTGGAGTTGGAGGAAAAATAAAGCGAAGAGAAAAGAGAAGATTCTTTTCACCTCTGGGCTATATGGTAATGCTCATGATCTAACTAGTATCAGATTTGGTTGTGTGCGCCGAAAGTGGAGTGAATAAAGGGTACCGCTGGATCACAGACTCTGAGAATGACTCAGGGTGAGTGAGAGACCCGATATGGACTGTGATTATCATAAGCCATATGCCTACAGCCTGCGGTGCGGCTGCAAGGTAAAGAAAGACTATGACAAACAATATTGCAGTGAGGCGTCACCGCCCCCTCACTCCTCTCCCATCAGAACAAACACCGACTGCCAACCGAATTAGCATCAGCTGGCTGATACATTTGTAATCTATTCTGAGCAAAGCTAACAATACAAATTGGATTTCTAATTCATCCCGACTCATTTACGCAAGGCAAGAGTAATTGAGTCACCATAGTAACAGCTTTTATTCATGGCAACTTTCATCACTGATCTGGCACATACCTTCACCCTCAATCCTTAAGATGCCTTTGTGCGAAAGGGTTTTTTTGTTTTTTGGCGGCGGGGGGAATGAGTTTCACATTTCTGAATATCTCCTGAATATCTCTAAACTCTCGCCTCCTCGTACCCATGAATATCCTCAAACACACACACACACGCACACGTATATGTACACACACGCACACCCACACAAGTCTTCTCACATACGCATTCACACACACTCACTCACACACACACACACACACACACACACCTCTTTTGTCATACCCACAAAAACATATACACTTACACACACTTGGGCTTCTCACACACACTCTTTTAGCTTACAAAAACACACATACTTATGCGCTCTCTCTCTCTCTCTCTCTCTCTCTCTCTCTCTCTCTCTCTCCCCCATACACACACATACACACACACGTACACAGTGTAAATGGGCATCTCTAGAAGGACAACAGGTGTTTTTGAAAGAGCTGACTCTCTGCATGCGCCCAAGGCGTTGGCCATTGATTGGCCAGATTAATTAGAGGATAGCTGACCAGACACTGCCTCGACCAAACACTGCCCGTTCAGTCAGGAAATGAAAACAAAAATCTGCTCCTGAAGCAAATTCACAACAAAAAAACAAGAACAGAAAATCAATGGCGAGGCCTCACAATGCAAGCAAAACCTGAGCCCTCACTCTTTTGATTATCTAACTCCCAAGAACAACATCCCCAATTAATGCTATTGTTTTCTGGCTCCATTGAGCCATTTTCTCCATCTGAGATAACCTAGAGACACCGAACATGCTGATAAATGGGCCGTAAACTGCTATCCACTAAAATAACAACGTTGCTAAACGTGTCCACCGCCTATCACAGTTTAATCACTATTATATTTATACTGAGATGATGCTGTAGGTCAATGTTGGCCATAGGGCTTTATGTTCATTATTTAGCTTTTACTTGACATTGAAAGTACAGTATGCATTTTCCTTATGGAACAAGTCCTTAGGAATAAGTCCAACTATGTCTGCAGTAGGGGTACAGCATGAATTCAAACAAAGCCCATCCACTCCAGATGGAACAATCAGTATTCTTCTCAGTCTTGCCCAACTTACTGTACTGAACTATTTCAGTAAAACCCACAAAGATTTCTTTCAACATAGTGGTGATAATTCTACAGGGTGATCCCACTTTCATTTCTAATGTTAGTCATGTTTCACTTTAAGCATTATGCATAGCGTGGATGTGATTGACACATCTCTGATTGGTATGGCTTCAATTCGAGCAAGAGAGCGGTGGAATATGTACTTTCCGAGTAGATCAAATTGGCCATGATTATACGTTCTTTCATCACATCAGAGGACTACATCATAAAAGAAATAATTTCCTGATTAGCATAAATACACAGTAATAGTGGCAGAAGAAAAGGAGAGCAAATACCAAAAGCATGACATTATTTAAAACATCCAAGTTTAATGCATGACGAGTAGCAGCGGAGCAGACGAATCATCAAAGAAATGTGTTTCCTGGACTCAGTTAGGGCAGCAGGGTAGCATGGAAAGCAGGGAGACTGCCCTCTAAACTGAGGACCCAAGTTCAAGCCGCTCGTGTTGGCTAGCATCTGCCCTGCTCGAGTATTCTTGAGCAAGACACTGAATCCCCCCCAGCTCTGGTGCTGTTCTGGAGCTTACCCTGACCTCTGACCTCCCTGGAGCTGGAAAGCAAAAAGAGAATTTCCCCATGGGGATCACTAAAGTATCACATTATTATTATTACAAAGATATCCATTAATGAAAAGTGAGTTGTGCAGTGTGATCCAAACCTCAGATGTTGACAAAGCTCGGATGGAGTAAACACATTGGTTAGTTTTTTGTCAGACAATTATATTTTTGACACATTAGTTAGTGTGAACAGACACAATAGAAAACACCAGGATAACGCACCAAACATCTCAAATTGTCTAAACCTGTTTGGCTTCGCGCCTGATTCACAAGTCGGGCAATTTACTCAGCCCCTTCATTCCTTTATCCCTCTGGAAAGCAATGCTGTCATTGCTACTTCACGGTAACCACCCACAAAGAGCACAAAATATAAGCTGTTACATGTGATGCTTCAGACACTATGGACATGATGTTTCAATAAGTCGGCAAAACAAAATGACCAGTTTTACAAAGTTCTCCTGTACCCTGTTTCCCTGCAAAGTTCTGGTCAATCCTTTGAACCATTATTCATAGAGAACACCCACTCTGTGCTTTGTCAAATAGGAGAATAAGAGTCTCAGTCTTTATCATGAGTGAATTACAAATCAACAGCGCAAAAACGTTCACTCCTGTGTAAACAAAACAAGTTAAGTTCAAAGTCTTGGGGGAAGAGAGATCTTGGATTCTTTTGGTCGTATTTTATGTCCATTTTACCAATCCCCTAACCAAGCCTGGCAGGTTTAGACGTGTTGTTGAACTGAACTAACCATCCAGCCTTAGAGCTGCTACAAGTTCTCATTTTCTCACTTTCAGGATAATGCTGGTCGCCAATGATTACTGGAGGCTAAAGCATTAAGATGGATCAAGCTTTCTACAGGACTCATAGATCATTTTGGTGCTTTTGTCAGATGTTGGGTAAGGTGACCAATGGGCCAAACTGGTGGTGTAGTCCTTCAAGTAGGTACTTCACCAGGCACAGGTGGGCCCACTGCCTCATGGACTTCATATTGCTTGATATTTCTCTATATTTCTCTTACCTCTGTCATGCACACACACATTCATTCCACTCCCTTGGTGCTCATTCCACAGTGGTGAAATAACATTACCCCCCTTCACCCGTGTCGATTCATATCTGCTAATGCCAACCAAAACATGGCCACCCTGCTGCCAAATCCCCTGACTGGGGTTCTTTCTCATTCTTCCTCTGACCTGCCCTCGGCCATCTATCATGCCTCCCCAAACACAACACGCATACGCAGACAATTGCATGCAGATACACAAAGTGACACATGTCCTCTCGCCGGGAGAGGAGGCCATCAATGGTTGATTGGAGTTTAAGGTATGCAAACATTTCTCGGAGGCAGAGCTGCCCTGGAGGCAGAAATAATGTCATTAGTTGAGTTAAACCTCAATGGGAGCCAAAGACCCACAGTGGTTCTGCTAGTAAAGGCAGTGGTTAAGAGGGGAACTAGCTCTGCTACTAACTTCAAAATTAAATCTAGTCATACCAAGATCTATTTAGTCATATCTAGGTTAGTTAGTTAGCCTAGCTGACCTTACAAGTTCCAGCTAGCCATACTAGCCTACAGCTAGTTGGCTGGCCTCCTGCTTCCAAGAACAAGAATGCCACGGTCACAAATGAATGAAAAGGAGTCATTGCATTTCAATTCTTTTCTTTATTTATAGTTTGACTTGTGTTCCTTCTTTGCCAGTTAGCTAAATAAAAAGTGGTTGGCTCCACCCATTGGGGTTTAACTCAACCAGTGGGATTATTTCTGCCTTCAGAGCAGCACTGCCTCCTAGAAATGTTTGTATAACTAAAACTCCAATCTGCTCATCAGTGGGTCTCCGCCACTCATATTTCCAGTGTATTGGGACATTTGAATGCCCTTCACAGAGGCCACTTTATCAGTGTAATATGGCACCAAGGATGAGAGATCGGCTCTGCTCCTTTCTTCTCTCCATGTTTCACAGTCGGCTCTCCTTTCTTTTAGGTCAGATTCTTCCCTGCTCCCAGCATAGGCTCACACACACACACACACACACACGCACACAAATTCTTGGCTAGACTATCGGCCTTGGCTCAGTTTCCTAACTTTCATGAGTGAAACGAGTAAATGGTGTGCTTGATGATGGGGTGCCATTCATTGATGTTTATCGAGGATGCTGCTCCGAGCTCCATGTGGCAAAGGTTATGGCTGTTTTCTGAGCACGGCTCTCGGTGGAGCGCTCATACGTTGGCGTTTATCCTTTTTACTGTCAGTTAGGATCACACGATGCCACAATGGGTTATCCATACCAATAATAAAAGCAACGGAGACAACAGGGAACAAAGACGAGACTGTCTGAATAGTCAGATGGCAATTTGTTTAGAGAAAAAACGAGAAGAAAGGGAGAGAGAGATGGGGAGAGAAAATCATGAAATGACAGCAAGAGAATTGCGGATCAACGGTGGGATTTGTCTTACAGTTCCCTGATCTCATCCCCTGAGCGCTCCCCATTATCATCTTCGCAGGGGGAGGGGGGATTTATTTTCTATGTTTTATTTTTATTTTGCTCTCACAAGCAGGATATTTATATATTTATTTGCACTGCCATTTGAGTCTGGGAGGAGAGCCGTGAAGTGCATTACATTAACCGTATTGACATAAACAGCTCGCTGGGCGCATTGCCTCTCCCTTTGATGAGGGTTTAAGTAGGAAGTCATTGAGAGACTTATGGAGAAACATTCCCACGGGATCAATAGATTAGAGACCCAACTAATCTTAGTGAGCTAGATAGCAGCGCTCGTAAGGCAAAACGACAGTCATATCAGTAGCACATGGTGTGCCATAACTCCTCTCTGCCCTGGGCTGCAGGTTGGCCTAGCGGTTAGAGAGGCCGACCCATCACCTGAGGGTCGTTGGCTCAATCCCTGGCACCACCAGGAGGGTGTATTCCAGCTGTGAGCTGGTGATTCGAAAATGGCTAGTATCACAGCTACAGTGCCCACCAACACTGCTGAAGTGCCCTTGTGCAACCCCACAACTGTTCCAGGTGCACTGTTCAGCTGCGCCTGCACTCTGTCCTCTGACCTGTGTGTGGGGTGATATGTGTGTGTATCTAGTCAGGGGTGTGCAAAAAAAGAATTTCCCCCTGGGGATCAATGAAGTATGCTTTCTTTCAAACTATAATTCTTCTTCTCTCTAATATGGGTCAGGAACTAACGAGCGAGGAATCGTGCGAGGAATCGTGCCAGTTGTTTTCCAGATGTGTTTTGGTCGCGGTACCTTTTCCTGCTGAGGACTTCATGGAACAAAAGCACATTGTATATCTGTACAGTGCTGTGTTGTCTTTGCTTCTTCCCCCGTGTCTTTGTCTTGACACACAATTCCTTGCAATCCAAATTATTATCTGGCATATATATTATATGCTGGCAACCTAGCCTGTCTGAGTAGGTGTACTGGTCTGCAGTCATCAACCAGGCTCTGTTATGGCGCCAACATTGTCAGGGTAAGGGGTTCAATTCCTGTCTGAACATAGCGTGTGTCCTACTACCTCCTCCTTGTCCACACTCTGTCCCACATGCACCCTGTAAGTGAATTGGCCTGTGGGTGACTTCTCCGCCATGGATCCAAGGTGAGGCACTCAGGACAGAGGCCCAATTAGACCTCTCTGTGGGGGGCAAACCCCTGCCCCATTCATCACGGCATTTCAATCAAACCCATCTAAGGAATGATTAAATAATCATTTTCATTAGCTGCACGGTAATGGAACCATATATCCTCGTTACCGAGGACATTGGTCATCAGCTTGGGAATGTCTCTAGCCGGGTAACAGCAGTCGTCGTGTGGCGATGCCAAACGAGCAAGACAGACGGTGTGAGGTGGGGTGGCGGTGGAGGGGTGGGGTAATGAGAAACAGAGAAAAAAAAGAATGCTCATTAGACCAGGATGTGGGAAATCATTACGGAGAGTGGGAGAGGGGGGAAAAACTGCTTCATCTTTGATTTTGGCCACATTATGGAACG
>OOFE01010917.1:0-11955 GCA_900323365.1 Monocentris japonica
CTGTAATTTGTGCAGGCACATCAGTAAATTAGTGGTTTAGAGTAGATGCTGCCACAACAGGGGACAATGGCTGAACAATTACAGCAGGCGGTAAATAAATACTAGATGTAAGCTAATCTGAGTTTTATTTTTTATTTTTGCAGTACTGTGAAAACGTCTTAGGCACCCTAGATTTTTTTTTTTTTAATATAAATTTGGTCTGTGATGTTTCTTTTTTTTGTTTTCTGCATTAGTGTTTTACATCACTGCTCTTTATAGTAAATCTTTAGATATCATGCATGTGCTGAAGACTTTTGCACAGTGGTGTTTATCTGTGCCAACCTACTGCTATTGCTCTCTCCACCTGCACGTATAACCCACAGGTGAATGGAACAGGTTCAGACACGTTCTCTGAGGGTTGTCGAAAGGCATTCTGGGAAATGTAGGAAATCACGAACTGAAGTAGAAGTAAACGAAAAGGTAAATTACAACGCTCGATCACAAAATAACTTCTGGACTACTTTGAACATCACCGATTGATGATATCTAACAGTGTAAGGATATGGCTGTGAGTGGATATTTTCTTCAACGCTCACAGGAACTGAGTTGCAGTTAAACAACGTAGATGCGTGTACATGTATGTGGTTTCGTATATACTTGAGACTGTGTAGATATGTATATGTGTGCTTGCTTTGAGCATGTTTGAGTTTTCAAAATGTTTGTGTATTGTGTGAGAGCTTGATACACAAACCCCCTCTTTGACTCTGACAGGCAGTCGCTGAAGAGAGGAAGGACGGAGCGTGAAGAGAGAGGTGGGTGACATAGAAAGAAGAGCTCAGCAAGGATAAACCATGTCCCGGGATGTTGTTTGGTTAAGTGGATCAGCGGGGCGTCTAGAGCCAACACAGCAGGTGTTTGAGGTTGGATGTCTCCAATGTGTGTGTGTGTGTGTGTGTGTATAGTTGGCCAGATGGTGCTAAACCAGTATCTGTGAATTTTCTCTCTCCACACACACACACACACAAGGGACGGCTGACTTCTCTAACACACACAAGCTCTAACATAGTGCTGAGTATACATTGTCCTGACAGATTGTGACCCTGCGTTCTGTGTCAGTATACATGTGGGCTTTACATGGACTTCTATACAGGCTGACACATAAGCCACTCAAGTCACACAGGTATGCATAGGATACTCAACACTACTGACAGGTCTATGTGTCTTTCTATATGTGTGTGTGTGTGTGTGTGTGTCTGAGTAGGTCTGAGTCGACCTAGCTGGTTTTGTGTCTTCCATTGTGCGTCAGTGTGTGAAGAATCCATAAATGTGACTGAGGAGATGCATGTATGACACATTTTTTTCTTTTCTTATTTATACAGCGCACACAGCATAATTCACAGCAATAGCCAGAGGAAGTGACATCACACACCCAGACAGGAAGTCCATATAGTGGGTTTTAAACGAATAGAGTCTCTGAGAGATTGCAGCCAAGTCTGACAGGTGTATGTAGGAGATCGGCGTTTGCACTGTTTTAACTATGTGGGACTCTTCTCCTGTGGGAAAGTCTCTGTTGGAGCGTGGCAGCTAAAAATGACTGAATTACTGTGGTTGCTCACCTGAAAAGGTTCCAAAAAGTAAACCTGGCTTCATCAGCTGTATGGAGTAAATGATATTTCATTTTTAAAATGTATGATTCTACAGGCGACATAATAAAAACCACAAACAACTTTTTATTACAAAAAATGTCGGTCTTCTTATTTTGGACAATGCCAGTCACCTACTATCACTCAACATAGTGTATGCTAAAGTGTTAGCATGGAGCACCAGAGTGAATGATCTACCAGGCCGGGGACACACGGATGATTTTGGTGTCTATATTCTCACCACTTAAGGGGTTTCTCTGCACTGTGAGCATAGCGCACAGAGGTGTGTGTACGTGCAGGGCTTTTATGCTTGTGCATGTTACCTTTACTTATGACCACAAGATGACAGTTTTGCGCAAGCCGATCATGTCACACCTGCCCAGCCTGCATCCTCCTCTACCCCTGTTCCATAGTGTCTCTGTCTCGGTCTGTGTGTGTCTCCCTCTGTTGCAGGTTTGTGGGAGTGTCACGGCTTCCCGCCATGCTGCTGATGCACAGCTGTATTTCATCATCATCATCACACCATCATCCCCTATTTAAGCCCTGCTCACTGTGTGTTTGTTGCTAGTTTGTTTTTTCCTTGTCCATAGCCACTACCCCCCCTGCTCTAGTTTCAACACCCCACCAATCATAGTCTGTGCAACGATGTGTGGTGCAACGCACATTTTCCCGAGGTGCATGTAGCCTATGCAGAGAGGCTCTGCAACCTACGGATACCCACAAATACCCACACACCCCTCCGTGTGCAAACCTGCACAAACATGCAGCTATGTGCAAAATGCATAGCTCTAAATTGGCCTCCTCAAAACTTGTATTCCTTTAACTTCCTTGTTCCCTTTCAAGAGGACATGCATGTGTAGATGGACGCATTTGAAAACATTTATGCTTACAGGTTCCAAGGAAGGGCTGCTTTTCTACACTTGTGCTGTTGGTGGTGGGCCGGTAAGATATGCTGTGTTGGAAGGAGTGGGAGTGTAACTGTAAAGGGAGTCATTAGACCCACATTGATGGTCTGTTTCCAGCGTCAGCAATAATCTATGTGTGTCTCTCTCTCTCTTGTCGACCAATAGGATCCTGCAGAGGGGCGTAGCAGAATGATGGGCCTCCTAAGACCACTTAAAAACACACACACACACACACACTAAAAATAGAGGTGGAGCAGAGAGTGATTAGGGAGCAAATGTGTTCTCTAAAGTTTTAAAGTGAAGTGTTAGCAGAACGGTGTTGCCTCTGTACAGTACTGTATATACACACCCTGTATCAGGAAGTCATATATTTGTCATATATATCTTCATATTTTTTATACGTGTTTTCATTTTCAAACAGCATATTATGGTATATTTTCATATCACAGTGATCAGTTGTGTTATTCTTAAGAAGAACTGGTTGATGAAACACACATACATGCAGTGAATTTGTTTCTTTGCACACCTCTGACTAGATATACACACACACAGCTGGAATACACCCTCCTGGTGGTGCTGGGGATCGAGCTAGCGACCCTCTGGTGATGGGTCGGTCTCTCTAGCCGCTAGGCCAACCTGCTGCCCCTCCATTACCCTCCATTTGTTTTATTCTATTTTATTTGCTGTATCCTTTTACTATTTGCTGTCAGTTTCGCCAGCTCCCTCTGTTGCAGGTTTGTGGGAGTGTCACGGCAATCATTAAAACCTTAAATCTTATTGTATCTCATCGTAGACACTGGTGAAAGTCCAGCTGGAACTTCAACACCCTCTACTAGAGAGACCTGTATTTAATCACCGTCTTGCAACTTGTGAAGGATGTTTAGCTCGAAGATGATTAGTAGGGAGTAGGGAGCGAGCAACAGTATGGCAGACAACATGATCAGACAAACATCCGCTGGAGGCTGCACACTTCCATGTTTACCAGCTTGGGTCTACTTTTGAAGTTCTGTGAGATTTTGGGCTACTTGATTTTGCAGAGGGAGATTGTGTTACACAAGTGCATAGAGAAAGCAGGGTAGAGCGGTTCAGTGAAAACTGTATGGACAGAGTACAGGTGGGTTACTGTATCAGGAGAGACCTCGTAGAAGGACAAAATACCAGCCGGCCAGTCCAGATACACTCCTAGTTTGTCGTTTGAAGTCATGCTGCAGGGTAAATTTATACATGAACCATTGTGACAAAAACCCCCTCCCGTTTCAAAAAACAAGGACCAACACGTTTCATCTTTTCCCAATGAAAATTTTGAATTGTCCGCCCTAGATATACTTTTGTAAGCTACTCCAACTTCACTAGCTGAAAAACACTCATCTTCCCAGTAATGTCGACCTGTCAGACCCTCTCTACACATCACTTGTCGACTCTCAATTCCTTTCACGCAAGCATTTAAGTTTCCTATCCCCAGAATCACAATAGTCAGTCACAAAAGTGAATAAGAGCTACATTGTTACACTGACCGAAGTGTTTTCAGCTGACAGTGTGGACTCGTCAGCCCTCCACAAAGCAGCTTCACTCCTGAGTCCTGCAGGTCGGTGTAACTCAGGTCCAGTTCTCTCAGCGGGGAAGGGTTGGAGCTGAGCACTGAGGCCAACATCTCACAACCTGTTTCTCTGAGGTTGTTGTGACTGAGCCTGAATGACAGATGTGGGAATTTCATATCTTTAACATTATAGGAAAGGTTTGAAGAGTAAACTAATTCAACTTATCTAAAAAGCACTTTTTTCTAGTGCAAAATCTATGATTTGATGGTGCCAAAGAAAGACACCAATCCTGGTGAAAAGCTAATGTTGAAGTGAGGTATTTTACCTCAGTGCCTCCAGTCTACAGTTTGTACTCATCAGTCCAGCAGAGAGCATCTTCATGTCTGAGTCATTTAGATTGTTGTAATTCAGGTCGAGCTCTCGCAGGTGACAAGGGCTGGACGTGAGCGCTGACTCCAACTCCTGGCAGATTTTCGCAGCCATATAATTTCGATCCAGCCTTGGAAATTTGCAAATATGAAGACAGCACGTCGCAAATCTCATTTTGAAAAGCACCATTAATAATTCCAGTTCAAATTATTGCTGTTTAGCGCAACAAAGACTCAAAGACTTGGCTTTACATGAAAGGTGTGGGATTTTGAAATGTCACAGGCAGAGTATAATTCTAGTAAGTTAAAAAAATGCAATCATTACTACTGCAGTATTTAGTTAGTTGTTGGCCTGTTTTCTCTTGGGGGTTCAGAGGCATCACCTAGACTCCCAGAAATGAGTTAAAAGATGTTGTGGAACAGGAAATTTCATTGGGTCTGTGCAATATATCAGTGAGGAAAATCATTTTTTTTATGCCTCAAGAATTTGTGTGTGTGTGTGTGTGTTTGTATAATGTATTTGTTTTCCACTGAATCTTTCACTGGATTTAATGCTACAGGATATAAGCCCTAGCAAAGACATCATATGAAAACCCTTTTATTAAAACACTTAATGCTTTGATTTTGTGAAGAATAATATTGTGGCCGTGACTGACCTCAGTTTCTCCAGTTTAGGGCTGGCTAGCCCAACAGGAAGCTCAGATGGTAAAGAGCCCCCCAGTATGCCGCCACTCAGCTCCAGTTCTCTTAGATTTGAGATGATTGATTTGACAGCTGATGCCAGACTGTTATGCCCACTGTATGAAAGTCCGTTCCCAGAGAGACTCTAAATGCAGAAGACAAAATCAGGTGAATATTGTCTCTACACACTTCATACGTTCAAGTATTTTCACCCCTGAAGAATCAATACCAAGGTTATACACTTACTATAAATAGGGCTCTTACACAATCAACATACTGTAGATTACATGCAGCAGTGACTAGGATTTTATTTTGTCTCAATTTAGTTGAATGTACACTATGGGCTTGTTGTGTTGAATTTTATTGATCGATGCCCCTTGCATTCAACAAAAAACAACCAAGGGTAAGACAATAAAGGATGACAGCTTATTTAAACTGTGGTCCTTTTTGGAAATATTTTCACCAAGCAACAGCTGTACACGTTTCAATGCAATAAAAAGGGCACATTAACCCAAATAGATTTTGTCATGTCCCATTACACTGAAAGGTTTTAAAGAAATGAAAACTGACTTATTGCTCTTTATAAGCTTGCCACCTGTTTTGTGTATAACAGCTTCAAGTATGAACCCCAAGTATATCAACTGTACATTGGCAGTTTCCATTCATTTCCAATATATAGGCTAAGCTGATAACACCAAAAAATGAAGACCCCAGGCAATCTGCCGAGGCCAATCCTTGATTTTAGTCTCAGAAGGGATGAATCTTGAAGTGCGTGGCATCCACATGGCATGCCCCCTCTTTTTCTCTCTCATCAAAACGTCATCACAAAAAGATAATAACAAATGATTATCTGAGGGTGGAATTTTCCTTTCAGCAAATGTGTTTCACTGTTTTTCTCATCCACACAAGACTCCCCACACACCTACTCCCATATCCCTTGTCATTTATTTGATTGCTCACAAAAAAATACATAACATGAAGATGCTAAAAAATTAGGTCCGCTAACCTCAGAGCCTCCAGTTTACAGTGAGGGTGTTTCAGTCCATCAGTGACGATCTGGGTGCCCTCATCTACAAAAGCATTATTGATCAGGTGCAGCTCTGTCAGCGCTGAGTTTGGCATCCGAAGAGCTGAGGAGATTGTTCCACCAATCCAAACATTCAGCCACACGCCCGAGATTCTGCAGAAATTAAGAAATACAACCATGCAAGATTTGGTAAAGTTTCAAATGCAGTAAAACACAGACCAGTATACTAGCAAATTCTCAATATGTACCAAATGCGTGATAGCAAGTATTGTCACAAAATCTGATGACTTTGCACAAATGACTGTTACAGTATTCCAGTTATTATCAGTAATTTTGTTTCATTGTAAATTGAAACTGTCAATAACCAGAGAGCAATTACATTATGAATCTAGGCCATAATAGCATGCCATGCACGTGATGTATACATGGATACATCTGTTTTAGTGATAATGGACTCTTGATATTATACTGGATAGCATCACTCTTGAAATGCCTCTTATATTTTGTTAATTGGTCAGTTCAGACGTCTGAGGATATGATAAATAAGTACATAAGGTTTTCAAAGCTTATTGGAATTTATTTTACAGTGAAATGAATGATAAGGCATGCTTCTCATTCACTGCTGATATAATACAGGATAATGGAAACAACTTACATTGCTTTTCTGCTGTTCCTTACAGCTGGGACAAGCCTAAAAATACCTCTTTTAGATGGCTTGTATTTCCTCAGGTTAAATTCCTCTTGTGGTGTAGTAGACATGAGAATTGTGTCGGCCAGAGCTGAGCAATAAACAGGGGAGAGCTCTGTTTCTACACCATGATTTGGCTTCAGATACCCCTGAATGGACTTAAGTAGAGAACTGTCTTTCAGTTCAATCAGGCAGTGAACAAGGTTCAGACACCTTTCAGGTGAGCAGTCATATAGATCCATCTCTTTTAGAATTGTTTTGATTTCTTCAACAACTTCTGAGTGGTCCTCTGTCTGCTGAATCAGGCCTTTAAGCAGATTATGTGTTGATGCAAGAGATATTCCAATAAGGAACCCGAGGAACATGTCCAGTTCTGAAATTTCCATCAGCTCATCCAAGGGAAGATCCACTGGATCTACTTCCAGGATAGATTTCAGCTCTTCCTCAGATCCTTTCAGAAGAAAAGTCTTGAGACTTAGAGAATCAGTTTTCTTACTTGCATAACTGTGATACACAAAGAGTGCAGCAAAAAACTCCTGAATGGTCAGATGCACAAAGCAGTACAACTTCTTTTCGTAGAGCACAGACTCTTCTTTGAAAATCTCTGTGCACAACCCATCTGTATGTCAATGTCATATTTCATCAAGTTACCTTCATAGAACATGAAGCTGCTTCTTTCCAGATGTTCAAATGCCAGTCGACCTAATTTCAAAATGAATTCTTTGCTTGACTTTAAGGTCCTCTCTGGATCATTCTGGCGGTTGCTCTGGTACTTCACATCGGCTAGTTGTGTCTGAATGAGAAGGAAGTGTGTGTACATCTCAGTCAGAGTTGTGGGTGTATCTATGGTGCCACTTTTGTCTTGAGTCTTGTCACTTTTACGCAACAAGTGTTCAAGAACTTTGGCTGCGATCCAGCAGAAGACAGGTATGTGACACATAATGTATAAGCTCCTTGAAATTGTAATGTGTTTAATGATTCTCTCTGCAACTTTCTGATCCTGAACGCCCCTCCTGAAGTACTCTTCTTTCTGTGGATCATTGACTCCTCGGACCTCAGTCCACTGGTTTATATACTTGCCAGGGATGCGTTGAACTGCTCCTGGTCTTGAAGTTATTCAGAGGAGAGCAGAGGGAAGCAGATCTTTCCTGATGAGGTTTGTGAGCAGAATGTCCACTGACGATTCCTTGGAGATGTCTGTCACCTTTTTGGTTCTATTGAAATCCAGTTTCAGTTGGCTTTCATCCAGTCCATCAAAAATGAACAAAACTTTGCTATTCACAAACATCCAAGTCCTGGTTGACTCTCTCTTCTGCCCAGTCAAGGATGAACTTCTTCACAGAGACAGTTTTTCCAATGCCAGCTATTCCCTTTGTCATCACAGTTGTGATAGTTCTCCCTTCTCCTCTGTCCTGCCCAGGTAACATTTTGTCGGCAGTTTTGGAGATGTCGTTGCAGTTGATTTTACAGCCCTCAGTTGTTTGAGTCCTCGACTTCTCTTCAATCTCCCATATCTCATGTTCCTGGTTGAGCTGTTCACAGTCTCCCTGTATAATGTGGAGCTCGGTGTAAATCTCGTCTAATGATTTAGCGTCGTTGTATTTGTCTGCCGTGCCTTCAAGTACATATCTAAACTTTTCCCTCAGACGTTCCTTATGGATCTTGATGATTGCTTTGATGAAATTTTCTGCTGCATTGAACAAGTGAAAAAAACAATGACAAAGCATGCTCATGGCTGTTTGATTTTTGGAAAACACTGCACAACTGTGTGAAGTACTTGATCCTGCTCATGTATTAAAAGTGCTAATAATGTTTTTATATCTCAATCATTCAATGAATTGGATTAATCACAGTTAGTGCATCAAAATACAACATGTTTTGTGGCCATTGTGAAAGTAAATTGGCATGGATTGCTAGTATTTATCATTTACCATTTAGTGGTTGGTTACACTGATACTGTGTTTTCACATGCTATGGGCATGTGCCTGAATGTTGCACGGCAGGCCAGAGAGGCCCTTCAAGGGAGTCGTAAATCTGACCTTGTCCAGACCACTACTAGGTGGAGAGAGCCCATAGGATGAACCATGTTAAACATGTTATCTAAGCATGAGAGAACCAATCATGAGAGACTTCTTTGTCTCCAAAGAAACTATAAAGATTGCAGTAAACTGATTTTCGGAGAGAGAGAGTTTAGAGAGATTTTGACTTGACCTGTGACGAGGTATCTCTCTCTCCAATATATCTGTATACAATATATTTTTATGTGCTTCAACCTATCAGTGTTTTGTGTGTTATTGAAAGAGTTCTGAGTGCTTACAGGCAATTTTCCACGACACCATATCTGAGAGTTTCACACAATCAATATTATTATACTATCCTCATATCATCAACAAAGTACGATACTAACAATAGTTTGCTCCTCCATTAACCATCACAAGTAAGTCAACACATTCAAAACAAATTATTTATTTCACAAATATCTGGACGGTCTTTTTGTAGGATCCTGTAGAAGGCAGATTTGGCCTTGACTCCTCAAGATGTGAAGGCCTTGTATAGCTCCCTCATCTGGTCCTGGCTGGTTCTGGCAGCCTGGATGTTGCAGTACAGCTCATTGTGGATAATGTGCCTCTGGAGCAGCTCATCCGCTATGGGCATCACTAAGGTGACGCTCTGAATGAGCATAACTCTTTTCTTATCCACCCAGTCAGCTTCTTCAAGGAGATAACACATGTTGGCATATAACATTATTACAACATCACAGTTTATACAGTGGTAGCTGCACATGTCCTTTTTAGTCCTTTTTAACTTTTTAGCTTAATGATAACACATTTCTGACATTGTCCAATGGGTCTTGAAAGGGTTTCATAAACCCAAGAGGTTGGAGAAGCTTCCCAACACATAAAAAAACATGTAATTCTGCAAATGAAGCAAAAACATGAAAATGACAAAACTGGAGTTACAAGGTTTCCACACAACAGCGATATCCTATATCTGACAAGCAGACCCAGAAGCAGACGAGGCAGGAGGCAGAGAGTGCGAGGCAAAGCAGGCTTTACTGGCAGAAAGTAGACGTAGGTACAAACAGGCAAAAAGCTAGGGACTAATCACACTGGAGCTAAGCATAAAAGCTAGACAGCAGGACTAGCAGCAGAAGGCAAAACTGACAATCTAGCACTGGAGCATATACACACAGGTGATTAGTAATGGGAACGGCTGAGCAGGACTGGCAGCATGGAAGCCCTCAGTGACACGCCCACCAACCTACAAGGGAGAGAGAGACAGAGGGAGAGAGACACACACACACACAAACAACAGGAAGACAGTACAGACAAAACTAGAATTCAGGGGAAAGTGAGGGTAAGGGCTGAACAGCCATGACAATATCTGCTACAGCCTTCCCCTTCTTTAATGTAATACAATTGAATAGGTATATTGTAAGACAGAGTTCTTGTCCATGAATGAACAAAATCATTGCTTACATCTACTGATGAGAAAAGAATTATTTTCCATATGATTCCATATGATAGCAATAGTGTGACATAATGGGTCAAGCATGCAGTGAAATGAAGGATTTCTATGATGGATACGTCTGCACATCACTCGACAGCATTCGTACATTTGTACGTTCTTAACTGACTGAAATGTTTGAACTCAAAAATGAAGCCACACTGCATTTTAACTCACCTTTCTCCTCTGTCTTGTCAGAAGCAGCCTCGCGTGTTTCACAGTGCCAAGGACTGACAAGTGACAACAAGCACCTTTACTTAGTTACAGTTAACAGTTCAGATAGGAGTATTGCTTCATTCAGTCTAATCTAGTATAAAGGCAGACAGCATTGATATCATCAACTTATTTCAGGACACACGCAGGACGCCTTCTTTGGAGGTGAGGAGACTCCTTTTCTTCACTAACTGTTGTGGGATCTTCGTCTTTCTTAGAGGCTGATCTGTAACACTCCCCCTCTCTTTGTTTTCCCTCCCTGTGTGTGGAGCTTTGGCTTCCCATTGTGTTATTTCTTCAACCTCAGTTAAAAGTGAATCTGTCACAGAAAGAGAATTTACAAAAAGTCATAGAGCTTTTCCATTGCACGTGTACCATGCCATATCTGTATTGGGCTCCCATAATGGCGATGGTACAAGCTGTGGTACTTGAGTCTGACCTGAGATCGTCTTGGACTTTCTCGGTCTCCTCCCTATTTTAACTGAAACATGTCTTGGTCTCAATGATTGGATGTTGACTCGACTTTTTCTATCTAAAAATCTAAACTAGAGGTAAAAATCTTACCTGTGTGTATACTTTCACACAAATTGCCATGATTTCCTTCTCACTTACTCTTTGATAGAGTAGCTCTAACGTTGCCTAGCTAGCTACAGTGGCAACGTTAACTGGTATCAAGGCTGTTTATTGTGTCCATGATTTCTCTTGAAAGGCCGATGAGGCTGGCAAGGTCGTATGTGGGTCTTTTATTAAGGTACAATAATGCAACTTTAACCACTGTACATCCTACCTTCCCTTCCAGTCTTGCTACTTAGAGAGCCTATAGGGAGCCGAAGCAGACGTTAACCAAGATCACAAGGCCAAGATCACCTTGTTTGTATGGAACAGATGTTGGGTAGTGTAGTGTGGGAAACAGTGTGGGTTAATCATAACTGTGTGTGTGTGTGTGTGTGTGTAGTGGATCAACTTAAAAACGATACTGCCAAGGAAGCCAATTTTTATGGGCGGCTTCAGAGGGGGGAGAGGGGAGGTACTGAAGTGTGGTTTCTGCAAACAAACTCACACACGCGCACACACACGCACACACACACACACACACACACACCCACACCCACACACACACACACACACACACAGTCATTTTGTGGACAAGTGTTATTCAGTTTTGTTGATCTTGATAAGTTCAAGCAGAGTTAGTTAACTATCACCATCATTGGACATTGTGTCTGTGTGTGTGTGTGTGTGTGTGTGTGTGTGTGTGTGTGTGTGTGTGTGTGTTGAGGTAGCAAGATCATGTGGAGGAGATGGTGCTTTGATAAGCCTGATAAACTGATAAGCCTGAATGTGTTTGTGTGCCAGGCGCAGTTGTTGTTCAAGTGTGATCTCTATTGTCACCTCCATTGGACGCA
>OOFE01010919.1:8929-25420 GCA_900323365.1 Monocentris japonica
TGGGGGGGGGGGGGGCTGCTTTGGAAGAGAATGAGAGATGACAGAAATGGCGTCTGGCGAAGGTAAGCTGGTTTTCCCAAGATGGATCTGCTCATAAATTACAGGTGAAACGACGTCTATTACGGAAATAACTTTTCCAGCCAGGTGGTGGCGGTGATTTCAAAATGAGACTGAAAAAAATGAGAAATGGATGAAAAAAAACCAGTTAAAACTCGATTTATTCCTAGTTCATCTCTCATTAACTAAACCATTTAAATGTGCAGAATGAGAATTGCTTGATTTAAAAGATGGCGTGCGGGCTACCTTCCGTATTACCGTCATATTTAGGTAGTATAATGTGAAGAGAGGCAGGGGAAAGGGGAGATAAACGTGGTAACAAAGCATGACCTAGGACTGAACCCATGCAGTTGGGTATATACAGTATGGCATTTCCAGGCAAGCGTAAAAGGTCACCCAATTAACTGGGCTTATGTGATTATAGGAATCACATGTACCCCAGCTGGCCAAAAATTGAATTCCCCCAGAACCCACGCTCCACTGTTTCCCTTATTCTCTAACCCTCTGAGCTTTACTAAAGGCACAGCAAAGAAGAACGATTTAAGGGAGTGGACATCCCAAAAGGCCATTTTTGAGTTCATGCAACACAGAAAAACATTTTGATCATCTATTGCTAAAAATACATGTCATTATTATCAGTGTGACAATAAAACTGGCAGTCCGCAGCGACTGTACAATCTGTCTCTTCTCAAGGCTTAACAATCTTTCTGTAAAGCTGCACAGGACAACTTTGCACTTTGGCGGCTCCAAGTGGCGAGATAACTGCTTGAATTTTTGGAAGTTTGAAGGACTTCATTTCCCAGAAATGTTGTAATGTCAGTAATCTGCGCACTCCTCAATCTGGAATTTCTTCTTCTTACCGGCTGGCAGGGGTGGAGGTGATGGGAAAAAAACATCTTTTTGCGGTAGGTTCAGCTTCGTTGCTGTGTCCAGCTTTCGTCTGGATGGAGCGCTTGCTTGCTGCTGTGTAGGAAAAGGTTTTCTATTTTATGTTTTCATTTGTCACTTTGTGCACCAAGAAGAGTTCCCGTACCACCACCAACACCTGAAATTAATTTGGGCAAAAAGGACAAATCTACAGCGTCTCAACTAGTGGGAATAAGACGTTCTTCTCTCTTGCAGCCCCACTTGATTTAGGCCGATAAGACGGGTACATATTAAAAGAAAAGAACCCATCATAACTTTCATCTGGAAACACCTGGTTTGTGTATTTCACGGATAGAGCAGATTTTCCAAATATCCTAGTACTTTCCTAGTATCGGAACTGGCTCAAACAGCTGTTTGTTCCACGGTCACCCCTTTTTTGTTTCTAACCTCCAAACCAAAGGGTCACATCTGTCCTCTGGATGCTCCAGGCTGTTGTGTTTACCCTCTGAGACACCCACGTCACCTCAGGCCCCGGCAGTTTGATGCTCAGCAAACCTGACGTTAGTGAGTACATTTCCCCTGCAGATGAAACTGGGGGAAGTCGTCCATATCATTCGGTTTCAGTACACCACTCCTCTGGTTAACGTGGACAGAAAATCCATCACGTCTTCCTCCCGACTGGATCCTCCTCTGATCTCCAGGATAGCAGGGTGTCAAACAGAGCATCTCGGGTCAACCTCTTCTATAACCCTGTCACTTCAGAGACAATTTGAGAGTGTTTCCCCCCCCGCTACAGTTTGACAAGTTTGAAGTGAAGTGAAACCTTCTTGTGATCACAGAGGTGAATTCAGGGGCACTGCTAGAACTTCTCGGCCCCGTGACAAGATGCCAGCCCCCCCACCGCAACACATGTAAGGTGTGCCGTGTTTACAACACTTCGGAAGAAGCAGACGAACAGGACATCTCGTTGCCACGACTTTCTCATGTTTAACTCGTTGCAATGGCCACATCCAAGGTGGTCAGTGTAAAGTCAATTGTTGTCGTCAAGTTACATTTAAATCAACCATAAATGAACTGCAGAAGATATTGTCCACTTTTTCCTGAGAGTTGATTCTATTGGTGTGAATATAACTGATAATTTGTTGTTGTTTTTTTACCTTGGACTTAGTGTATTAGTGCATTTGCTGCTATGTTTGCTGCCATTGATGACACACAATTCATTGCAGTTACCACTAGGAGGCTGAGAAAAGCATTTTTTTCCCAGTCAGCTAAATGGTAAATCTGATATGACATGATCATGGCATTAGTGCAAGATCAACTCTCCTCTCTGTAGTGGGGCTCCATGAAAATACTCCCAAATGTTCCCACCACTGGCAGCACCCCTGGGTGTAAGTTTCTATCTCCTCCAGACCACCCAGTCATCAACCATTAGACCAGTATAGTAACGGTGCTACCAAAATAGAAGATTCCCCTGCTTTTACTGGAGATGAAAAGTACAGACGTTTCCAAGTGACTAAGAAGAAATATAGGAAGAAAATGAGGTTACTGTCAAAAGTGAATTTGTGGAGTGTAGAGGTCATAGAAGTTCATAGAAGTGAATGTGTGTGAGGTTGTATAAAACATCTCTATTGTGATGCCTTTTTCTATGCTTCTTGGGCTAAAGGGGGAGGCGTTTTTTTCTCTGAGACAAGCCATCCTTAGAGCTGACAGCAGGAAGCCCTCATATGGTCTGGGAGAATGTGTCTGTGTAAACACTGCCTGCAGCAGCGTGACGCAAGGCCAAATAGAAAGAAAGTGGAGGCGGACAGCGATTTGTTTGGACAAAGCCTTTGCTCTGCATCCCTGTCGACAAGGAAATTCATCATAATATCTGCCAGCGCAAAACAATCAACAAAAATGTAAGGCCACATGGAGGTCTTATTCTTTGTGAGACACTGACGAGACACCCAGCTGAGCTGGTGACTGTTGCCTCTGCAAAGACCAAGCAAAAAGGCTGCTTTATTATTTCTGACGTCTACATTTGTGCTCTTGGATGGATAAGAGCAGTTCTAATAACTTACTGCTAACCATTTTTCTGTGTGGATTGACCTTGTCACATTTTATCTATTCAAATAAATCATTCTACATGGATTTGATTATGGTTTGTGAGGTTTCTTCAGAGAGGAGAAAGTGCATTCCTACTGTGTATCGGCATACCTGCTAGTTCAGTTACCCTTGAAACGAAGGGGAGGTCTGGCCGACACAGATAGCCTAATCAAACTCAGTTACTGGCACTCTCTGGGGAGTTGAGAGAAACATTCCTCCGGTGATTACTAGAGATTAGCCAGTTACTCACATGTGTTGCAGTGGGTCTGGCTGGTATCTGCTTCCAACCATCTTCATCATCAGTGAGGAAGGGAGTGAAGACTTCAGCAGCATAACTCATCTGTTTCCTTCTGTGTATTAATATCTCTAAGTTAAAGGAAGTATCCAAACTGGATTGGAGCCTAGGACCAGGGGTTCTCAAACATGCTCTTGTCCTGGACCCTCAGATAGACATGTTAGGCCATGTACCCACATTTGATACGATTTTGTCCCAGGGATGCCTGTATGGCAAGACTTTTGTTGATTTACTATTGAATTGTATACCTGTCTACACTGTACACGAGGAGATAGTGGAGGTGAGAGTCAAACTGAGGTAACTGAATATTGTCTGATATTGGACTAAAATTGGTAGATGTGGAATTTCTATATTTGATTGTTACATGAATGATGTTTTTCCACTTCTCTACATAGCATCCCTTTAGATGGATAGTGTTGTTA
Organism: Monocentris japonica; assembly: GCA_900323365.1. Classification (NCBI taxonomy): domain Eukaryota; kingdom Metazoa; phylum Chordata; class Actinopteri; order Trachichthyiformes; family Monocentridae; genus Monocentris; species Monocentris japonica. Next base: position 12,656 of record OOFE01010919.1, read on the forward strand.
ATGGGAGTGTGTCTGCCCGTGGTGGTCTGGTCTACAACTCTCACCCAGCAGAACCCTGTCTGGCCAATGTTGTGTTTGATGTGTCATCTGGGACTGATCCAACTGAAACCATAGAGTCGCCTCTTGCCTGACATCCTCACACAAACTGTTAAATAATGTGTGAAACACAGTTCATGTATGCCAGTGATTTTACCTTTGGGCTACTGTCAGTTAAATGAAAGGAAAGCCCAGAAACGAGGTCTGCTGTGCTCTGTTCTTTTCACCTCAGTTGACCAGGATTGCATGCATTGTAATCACTCCTCTGAGGCTGCAGTAGTTGTGTAACACTGCTGTCACGGCAGGAAATGACTGGAGGTAGAGCCCATTAACTGTAGATGTGTTATCAGGTTAATCACCCCTCTTCTCTTCTGCGAGTTGACGAGGTGCAGCCTCATTTCTGCTCCTGATGGTGAAGATTTGCAGTGAAGATGCATAATATGAGATGTGCATGAGAGTCTAATGTCAGTACTCAAAGTATATCCCTTCACGCCCATGCCAGTACAGAAGAAAAACAGCCGACGTGTCCAAGTTGTTATGGAGAAGTCGCCGATCCAGTGGAAAAAGAACAAGCCGTCTTTGCTCCTGATTCTCAAGAGGCCAAAGAGACAAATGGCCAAACAGAATGTGTTAGATGGCCAGTCTGCCAACATTTTATAAAGAAGTGTTGGCTTGGCTGTCCCATGAAACTGGTGACACGTTCTGAGCTAGAAACTACAGTGCAGGTGGTGTGTCACTGTTGTGTAAGTGTATATGATCAGCGCAGAGAGCAGAGGGACGAACGCTATGGTCCCAATTCAAGAAAACATTAATAACCCCATTGCAATGACACAGCCGTCTCACCCACCCACACTCCCACTACCATCATTTATCCAGTTTTATTAGCACTAGGAACACTTGGATCCGACCCCGTGTTTCAGTAAATGTTATTGTGATAAAGCATTATTTGAACATATTTTAAAAGAGTGTTTGCAAGACTATTTCAAGGAAACTGGTGACACATTCTGAGCTGCAGTGGTTGTCAGCCAGATGGAGGCCTTCTATGGTCTGGTCTGAAGTTATATTGTACATTGCAGCCTCAAGTCGGATGGTGGGTCACTAGCTCATTTGGCAAACTGAAGTGAGTGTTTATTTTTTAAAGATACAAATAAAAGGAAGGTGTGAAAGTGACAAAGTGTGAAAAATCGCCGGCGGGGGTACACGCTTCTCCCCTGCTTGTAGATTCTCATCCAAACCCAGGGATCGGTGAACCAAATCTAAACACCGATGCATTTAAAACCTGTTAGCCTGTCATGGTGATACATGTTTTCATTTGTAAGAGTTAATAACTTGTAACGCTAACAGGCATAAATGGAGAAGAGTGATTTACTTGTGCTGCTCAATAACATTAAATATCAATGTCAAAATGAGCACCATAGTTGTTCTCAGCTTTTTTTGGCCTGTGCATGAAACAAATGCATCGAATGGTGGCTGCAATACCAACCAATGGTTATCTTTTCCTCTCTAGACTATTTCACTTCATTGGTAGTGGAAGCTTAGAGGCTGAATAATAAACTATGTTTTGCAAGAAGAAAGCATTTATTTTAAAGTGGTAATCCGCAAGATCTGTGTTTTTTTTATTTTGTTGCACCTCATTGCTGTGGTTCTTCTTCTGTTTATCCCAAACAAAGAGGAAACGTAAAACGCATCACCTCCTGCGCGGCAAAGGATTTCTCCCAGGAAAGACCTACCTGACACCGGGAGTTTAGAACAGCAAATGGAAAATCTTTCAACAGAAAACAGAAAGCATCACAGATTATTACTTTATTACTGAAAAAATAATTACTAATATAGATTTTTATGTAATAAATGTATTTTACACATTCCAAAAACACTTGGCGACTGCCAGGTTGAGAACCGCTCGCCTACTCCCAGTGTCTTGTCTTGTTCCTCAGCAAACCAGTAAATTAAAAGTGATCCAAACTTCTACTCGCCTGTCAATCACACTCTCAGTGCAGAACAAGAGTCTTGATTAGTCAGTGCAACATCATTTTAAAAAGTGTCACCAATGCAGATGCACAGTCATCACAATCCACACTTTGCAGAGTCCATCTCAGAGCCGGCAAAGTCGTCGCAACTCATCTCTACACGTCTCTACACATGTAAGGATGTCGTCAAGATAGGAAAAATAGATAATGGAGAAAATACATGAGAGTAAAACCCCAAGACCCTCCCCTGCAGGACCCCTGAGCGACTCTCAAGTCCCAGTCTAACACACAGTGGGTCGAAACTTTAATTAAGTCATTCATCTCTGGTGACAGGCTGATCTGCAGATTGCGGTGCAGCCGGCCTCCCTGCATGCTACTGCGTGACCTGATTTGAGAAAGAAAGGGACAAAGAGAGGAATAGAAAGAGAGAGAGAAAGAGAGAGCAAAAAGGGAGAGAGAGAAAATAGAGAGTGAGAAAGAGAGGGGAAGAAATTGATTCTAGGCAGCTGTGAGGTGAGGTGTAAGGTGACTGAGGGCACGTTCACACCAAGCTCTGGAGTGTTTACTCCTTTATTCTGGCTCGTTTGGTCAGGTGAGAACAACACCATGTCTGGTGGCACCAGATAACCGCGCGAGACGCCTGAAAACACGTCTCAGTCATCTTCTAGGAGTGAAAACGTAATCCGAACCAATTACAGGAAAGGAGGAGACGGATGCTGACATGACATGGGTTGCGCCTGTTTTTCAGATCTCATTGCACCATATACACCACCATGTGCCCTCCGACTTCAAGATGCTGGCTCCTTATCTGTCCCTGCGGTCACAAAGAAAACTACAGTCCTCTCTCAGCAGGCTCCCTGCTGTGATTAGACAGGCAAACTACTGATGTCTTTAAATCCAGGCTTAAAACCTAACTAACTTATTTTCACTATCGTTTGGCCAATCTTGGCTGTGCACAAATACTTGGAGTGACTCAGTCTCCTCATAGAGTAAGGCTAGACTGGTTAGTTAGCACTAATTCAGGCTGCTGCCGAGGGGAATTTAGTCCGTGGTGACGTCCCTGCACCGGGTCATTTCACCCACGTGTTCTTGTTGGGTTTATTCTGTGGATTGTGTTTATGTTCCACTTGGCTCTCAACACTTTGTTTGTCTGCTCTCGGCACCATTGCTGTCCTGGACGGGGGATCCCTTCCCAAGGTTGTTTTCCTCATGAGGTTTTAACGTGTTCTCGTTGGGGGTCTGAGGTTGGGGGGTATCGTTTTCGTTCATGTTTCAGAATGTGTGTATTGTGAAGCCGTTTGTGACTGCAACTGGGATTAAGGGCTATACAAATAAACTCCACTTGTCATCTGATAACCAGCGGTTACTCATGCTTGGAAAGCCCAGCATAACAAAGTGAACCGAGGGCAAACCGCAGTCTGGACTGATGCTCAGATTCAGCTATTTCATCACATGTTCTTGTGGTTTGAACACCAGAGGAGGGAAGAAGCTCATCATGCTTAGCTGTTATGGGGGCTTGAATCAGATTTGATTTGACCCCCCCGTTACCAAAACTCTGGCCAGTAAACGAGTTGCTTGTGAGTCCATGAGACTTTTGTTTACAAGCCCTGATTCACTTGTAAGTGGGCAGAGTGAACTTAAATGAACCAGATACACAAATGCAACAAAGTGAATTTTTCCGCTATGGTTTAGACCCAGAAAAACAAAGTCTAGGTGTGACCGCACCTTGAGGTGACTGGTCCATATTCTGACTGGGGTGACTGGTGTGGATGGCCAGAATAATGCTGCTCCCCGGTTATTGGCACAATAATGGTTTCAGGCTCTGAAGATAGCCAACAACCCGTTAGGCATCCTTCCCCTCCGTCATTAGATAAAAACACACTGAGCGCCAAGATGGACGGTGGAGAATAACCTGGTGTCACTCTGGATTCTGGAGGAGCAGAGAGATGAAAATAAATACAAACCCACCTCAGTAGAAGCAACTGGGACCAATGTGTGCTGCCACCCTGTGAACAGGATGATGCAATCACTACGCTTTCATTCATCTCTGCTCTAATCTATTTAGCTACCTCAGTCCTCAACATGCCTCAATCAATGTCTTTATCTTCATATTTTATTAAAACTTTAGAGTTATCTAAGATTTGTAATAATAATGTCAGAAAATCAGAATGTCAAAATACAGTTTTCGTGATCTGAATGAATGTGAAACTTCCTTAGCATACAGTGTGTGGCTCTTTATTAACAACCTGGCCAAGAAGAGCCTTTTTTAAGTTTTTTTTTTTAGTTATATCAGAAAATATACATAGTACTTTGTCAGATCTGGGTCAGATAGGATTTGCAATTGCTTCTTAGTGTTTTTTTTTTTTTTTTTAGCCTTGCAGGGGTACCGGATGGGGTTTACTACATCAGGACAATTCATACAGTGAGTCAGGAAAAAGTGAACTAAATTGACTCTCAAATAATTGTCTAAGCTTTATTGTACTCATTTTATTATCGTAGGCGTCAAACATGAACACACCTAAGTAAACAAAACGGCTCAAAACCATAAAACATTTTTGGAGATATTATGACCCCGACATCCTGGATGTGATGGTGAGATGGTGACAATTTACAGTGAAATGTAAACGCTAATGTTCCCTTAACCTAATCGTGCTGCTGTGTGAGGAGGTTATCTGGACGGCTGCTGCTTTATGAGATTAGGCTGAACAAGCCTGAAGGCCTCAAGGACTCTCAGTGTTGCTGCAGCTCCAGGAGGTTTCAGTTCAATTTAACCTCATTCACAATATGAGCTGAGAAAAGCCAAGCAGGGAGAACCTGTGAGGGATAATAAAGCTAAAAAAGATTAAATAAAACAGTGCCATAAAATACTGATGAAATAACAACTTTATTTTTAGGTATTTTTTTCTTCTGGTCTGCTCCCCTTGTGATTGACTGATTGGATCATTGTCCTGCTGGCCCACGGCTTGTTTGAGTAATTGATGACAGCCACATAAAGTCACATGTGTCTTTGTCTATTATGACCCAAACAGTTTCTGTTGTGTGCTTTTTAGTTTTTGCACTTGATGTAAACAAATGTTGGTCCTTTTTTGCATCTCTTTTTTGTTCTCTTTTGGATTTCTTCTTGTTGTTTCTTCACAGAGAGGGTTTTGCTGAGCACACACGCTCTATTTCAGCACTGCCCTGCTTCACATTCAAAGTTACGTCGACATCTGGCAACCCAATACAACCAAACTCCTCTACTTTTGGCCACTGACCAACTATGGAGCAACTGGGGGCTACGTGCCTTGCTGAAGGGCAACTCGACAGCATCTGTTGAGCAAGAGGAGGGAGTTCCTCTTTTGTTTTTTCATTACATTTTTTCGCTCAGATTTTCCCGCCCGCAACCTTCAGGTGTTGAACCTGCTTCTCTTAGCTTTAGGCTACCGCTGTTCCCGTCATCACATAGCAAATATGCTGTTTGGAGAAGAAAGAGTCTCAACAGATGCTGCTTGAGGCAAATGCTTGCTGTTTCATATTTGGGTTATATTAATGTCAGAGACACGGGGGGAAAGTGATCTCAACAAGGGTGACATTCAATGACACTTTGGGTGGATCTGTCCGTTTGTCTCCTGCCACTGAGTCAAGGATGAAAGTGAAAGCACAATGCTATTGGACAGTGGATACCATTTAGGTGAGCCAGAGAAAGGCACAGGAGTTTCGGGAAAAACAGATGGAAGTTCTGAGTGACGACACAGTGATGATCTGTGGGTCTGCACATATAAAAGTGGCCAGTCTCCCAGTGCACACTCCAGTGGAGGCTGGATCACCATGACGATAATCTGCTTGGAGTGAAAACGGAGCACATGTGGATGGAAAGGGGAGAACCACGGCGATAAGGTGAGTGGATCAGAGGCTGTCTGACATCTCCATTCGACAAAGCAGATAAAAGGGAAAGTGTATTTTTTGGTCATTTATTTCCAGCATGAGCTGTCTGGATAGAGACGACGCCAACTAGACAAAAGTTAAGCCCAGAAGCAGATTCGCTTACAGCTGCTTTGGATCTGAAACAAGTTTACGCTCACTTCATAATAACACTGGACATTTTTGGCATGTATAACTAGTGCTCCAAGAAAGCTATAAGTTATGTGAAACGTGGACGATCTCAACAGGTGTTTCCCCAGAAAGAAAATCCAAATACAGGAAGAATCGTACATTACTTATGACAACGTCAGGTATGCTGGAACTATTCCACAATAAATCAGACTTTAGCTGTGAGTAAGGTATCTGAGCCACTCCACAAACAGTGAAACACTGCCGTGGTATCTGTTTCTCCTTAGTGATGAAGCTTTTCCGCACAAACCTCTGAGCTGAGGCAGAGGACACGCGCAACAGCATTCCATCAAAGTAGTAATGGTTTAGTAACGTCTTTTGCCAGGAATGTTTTCTTCCAAATGCATGCAATAACAGCTCTTTTGGTGGCAGTGGTTTGACCATGTGTCGCTATCATTTTTAATTTACAGTTTCCAATGTTTCTGAATGCATCAGACCGGTTGGTCCCCAGTGTGGACCCAGAATTGGACCCCTGCAGTAACTACACAGAAGCCTGGCTGTGGCTCTCCTCCCTACAGCCAGCCTACCTGGGTCTGGTCAGCTTGGTGGGTGTGGTGGGCAACAGCCTGGTCCTATGTGTCCTGTGCTTACAGAGGAAGCCCTGCACGGTGGCTGATGTCTACTTGGGAAACCTGGCTGCTGCTGACCTGGTCATGATGTCCTGCCTTCCCTTCTGGGCGGTCACCATCGCCCAAGGCTACCAGTGGAACTTCGGGGAGGCCCTCTGTAAGCTGGTCAACGTGGCCATCTCTATGAACTACTACTGCAGCGTGCTTTTCCTGGTGCTGGTCAGCATGGACCGCTACCTGGCTCTGGTGAAGCCCATGAGCCCCAGTCGGCTGAGGAGGGCAGCCTGGGCCAAGCGCATCTGCCTGGGGATCTGGATCCTGAGCTTCCTTCTCAGTCTGCCCGTCCTGCTCTTCCGTGCAGTGACGTACGTGAAGGATCCGGGAGTGGACGCCTGCATCCTGGCCTACCCCCACCCAGCCTGGAGTGTCCAGCACAACATCACCAGGAATGTGTTGGGCTTCCTGGTTCCTGTCGTGGTGGTGAGTTACTGCACCCGCCATATTGTGGCCGCCCTGAACAACGAGCGAGCCGGAGGACTCCCTGGGGTGAGGGCGGAGAGGAAGGCCACGTACCTGGTCCTCGCCGTGCTGGCTGTCTTCCTCTTCTGCTGGACACCGTTCCAGGTGATGCGTTTCCTTGACACTCTGGATTACTTCCAGGTGACGCCGGGGTGCCTCTGGGGCCACATCCTCGACATCGGCATCCAGCTGTCGACATACCTGGCGTACAGCAACAGCTCTGTAAACCCCTTCCTGTTTGTCATCGTGGGGAGGCATTTCAGAAAAAGGGCAAAAGAGGTGTTTGGGAAAACTTTGAACCCCTTCTCAAAAGACCGGACTTACCTGACTGTCAATTATACCTCAACCAATAGATTAAATGACACACAGCATATATACATTGAAAAACAAACAAAAACAAACTGTATCACGACCACCTGATGAATGGTCAGCTGCAGTATTTACCTTGTCGAGCAGCTGTGATAAACTTATCAAATATCAAACAATGTTTTGTCTAAATGTTCAATATTCTCTTCTCAGTTTCACATGCATTTGTTTTTTTCTTGTGACCAGACGAGGTATGAACTGAGCCGGGATGTTCCAGATGATTCCTGTCATAATTACCGGAGGCCATCTGGTTCAGTATCGCCACGGGATTTATTACCTCAAATAGTCCACTTGGCTATCTGTGTGCTATCCTTTCCCCTGCCGCTTCTCATTGCCTTTATCATCCTTTAGTTGATGCACCAAGAAATATTGGGATCTTTCACAGCTTGTGTTCGAGTGCAAAATCCTGAAGATTTATGCAGTAATCTGTGCACTAAATAACTGCTGTGTGGTGCTGATGATGACTCTCAATGTGATCTATAAAGACTTTCATTGTCACTGAGCTTTTTCTACCTTTGATGGAGTGCATCGTTATGAAGGCTAAATATTCTAGACCTGCACTATAAAGGCTTATTGCATTGTGATCTAGCTGAAAGAAGAAGAGGTCGTATTGTCCCTTGAAAAGGATATGGTGCTTTTACTTTTTGCCCTTTTAATATGTGGTGGGGAACGCTCCCCTACTGCAAGTGAATACAGTGTCCTGTGTAGTGTTAGTGAACGCAGCCCGAGGCCTGACTCCTCCCCTAACCAATTCCCCGAACAAGGCCAGATGCTGTCTCTGTTGTGGCTGGTGGTGTTTGGTGTTACAGGGATGTAGTTCAAGTGATCACTTAACATGTACAAGTCTTCGTTAGTCTTAGTTGACTGCCTTCTGACCTGTTGGCTGAACATATTGTTTGTTGACACCCCATTGTTGTCCTGCCCATCTTTCTGAGTGATCCTGTGTTAATGTCCCATACCAGAGGTGTGAGTAGGGTCACGACATCAAAATGTACAGTTTTAGTATCTTCCTTTGTAGGTTCACCTGCTGCTTTTTTCCTCCTTGTTTGTTGTTTTGTTTGAGTTGCCATTTCTTTGCCTGTAGTTTATTGTCCAGCCAACTGGGTGGTCTATTTGCTTGTGATCCCTTTTTGTGTTCGTTTCTCTCAGTGAAGCAGAGTGCCATGTTGTTGAGAGGCTAGGCACCCATAGTGAGGTTCCTACACGTTATGCATGTGAGTAAAAGCACTGGGATTGTAGGTAGCACAGTTTTTGCTGTGAGGATTGCCGTGTTGTGCCTGAGGTGATGAAGTGGTAGCACCCCTGGGCACCCCTCAGTGTAGTCTGCCTCCACAAGTTTCCTCAGCTCAGTTTCCTCAGTTTTGCTTAGTTTATGTTGGACTGGCAGTTTTAGATATTTTAGGGTTCTCCTACAGTTTTAGATTTTGTATTAAAGCTAAAGAAGGTAATAAAGCACTTTTTTATTCCCTTTATTGGTTGCAGTAATTTTCACTTGGCCATTAATACTCTTCCCTCCCCAGCAGCTCCAGTCCCTGCCTATTTGATTATGTCAAAACATTTGCTTTATTTTGGAAACGTGTCTGTCTTGTCAGTAGCCAGTCTGTCTTGTCAGTAGCCAGTCTGTCTTGTCAGTAACCAGTCTGTGTGCCTGATCAATTTTCAAAACAATATTCAAGGTTCTTGACAGTATTTCCTGGGGTGAAATTCCCCAGGGTCTTTTCCCATTCTCCCCTTATTGCCCCCGTCACAAATAAAAATTTGTTAAAGGAACAATTTATGTCTTGTTGGGCGTGTTACCCTTCCTGCTTATAACCTTTTAGTCTCCTTCTGAAAAAGCAACAACACAACTTGTCGATTTAGCTTTCCAGAAACAGTTTTATGAAGAAAGAAGTTAGTGCATTTTTAACGTCAGTGTCGTTGACGTGCCAACAGCTCTACAGCTACAGTTGTTTCAGTATGGTGTTTTTGTAAAGATTAAATGAAAAGTTCTATTAAACTCTTCATACGACTTATCTGAAGTTTATCTTTCATGTCTAAAATGTAGAGGACCTCGTATCTAAAAGTGTTATGAGGATTTAAATGATCTAACTCCTGTCCTATTTTAGTTTGTGCAATCCAACGTTGCGTTAGAATAGGTGTCACTTCATTTAAACAGTGTCTCATTTTGGGAATATCCTCTTGAAATATGGATAAGAAAGGAAATGCATTCACTTATCAGTCTGCTTTAGTATTACGTGATGCAATCGGCGACGCATGCAATGAAACTCATGACTCTCTCGCCCTCGGTGCCCCAGCGCTGTATTGGGAGCAAGTTGAAAGCTGCCTTTGAAGAGGTCAGGGACTCATTATGAGAAAGGTCTTTCTATCTGTGGCAACAACCAGACACCTTATTGAGAATGGAAATCACATCACCGGTAAGTGTGAGGAGTCTCCTTACAGATAAACAAACATCCATTTTGGAAAATGTTCCAAGTTTTGAAACTGCAGATGAGTCTATCCTGTCCTGCAGCTGGCCATGCGTTGGTATAGTGTGACTCAAGGGTGCATAACTTTCCGTAAGATATGTACGACTGTTGTTGAAAGAACAGGTTGCTTAAGATGACTAATCTTTGTTATGAAACTATTCATGTTTTCATGGTGAGTCTCCTGATGGAAGTGAAGATCTGTAACAGGGCACCGCCCCGTCATATTGCTGGGTGGGTTAAACCTCAAATTTAGACACTTTTTAGAGGAGTGACCTTTTAGATTGGTTTTTAATTTAGTCTTGATCTTTTGTGCTCAGCCTCATGGCTGTGGTGTTTCTGCACTGTACTTCCCAGAGATCACCTGTCAATCAGTGTGTCCATGTGATGTCTTTCTCCTTGCATTTTCTGTTGAAGTTTTAGTTTCTGTAGGTGGCGCTCTTATTTTGTCTGTTCAGCCACGGTGGCTATTGCTGCTCACGCTAACTCCCAAAACGCTTCCTGTGCACCAGAGGATTTTTCCGGGAAAGACCTACCTGACACCTGGTAACACACCCACCTGGTAATCAGGGCTGGATCCAGGCAACAGGTTGAGCCTGATGCTGCCTGGACTGCATGATGAACCTCAAGCTTTGAGCTGTGAAGATATCAACCACCAGAGGGCAGTCTCTTACCATAGCTCTGCTACCAAAAGAGGGACAACAGAGATGATCACTGCATACAAAGAGTCTGTGTTTACCAATGTATGTTTCTGTCTAAGTGTTAATCCTTCATGTTTGCCTGCAAAATCACCTGGCAGAGAGCTTTAAAAGTTTTTCACATTGCTGAACATAGGAAATAATCTGGAACTTTCCCCACTGACGCAGCAGATTTATTGTTAATGAATAGAAGTTGGGACAAAATCAAGCTTCACCATCTGTGACAACATGATGTCTTAGTAGCATGTAAAGGATAGATTCTAGCAGTACTGGAAGACAAATGGCTCTTGTGATTTATGGAAGCTATCATGCGTTCAAAGGGGATTAGATGATTAAACTGGGGGGTCAGGCTGCAACCAACAATCGCAGCATTTGATATGCTGTGATTAGAAAAACAATCAATAAAACCAAACTGGAGCTCTACTTTGTTATGTGGGGCGGTTGGTAAGCACCACCACAGCAGATGCTGCCCTCTTGTGGTCCACTCTGAGAAACAAGTTAAATGCACACTAATGCTCCTCACACTCACTACAGTTTACGACATCATTTACACTGTAATATAACTCAGCCTTAACTAAGAGACTTGTGCATCAAGGCAGTTGATTAAGTTGCTGCTTGTTTATTAAGATCCCCATCAGCTACTGTCTGGACAACAGCTATTCTTCCTGGGGTCCAAACATGCAACATAACAGGCATTACATACATCACTGAGGAACACTAGGCCCACAACATACACAACAATGTACACATGACAGGACAAAGCTCCGATAAGTGAAATCCAGAAGAGTAAAACCAGAAAAATGACCAGTAAATTCCATCCATGTTATATCAAGAGTAGCCCAATATATTTATGAGACCTTCAGATGTATTTGAAACAGTCAGTAAGCAACATGCTTAATACCTAGAAAATATCACTAGACAGAGTTGCTTTAAAGAGTTTTGTTTTCTTGAAAGATCAGGTCATTCTTTTTACCCAATTTGCAATTAGCCGTTCTTCAACTAAACTCTAATATTTGATCTATTTTGTTAAAAGCTTTCACGTGTGGAAGATGAATCTGTACTCTGAAAGGCATCTTAGCTCGTCGACACATTTGCTTCACACCTTTGTCCTGATTGCTCTTGTTCTGAAACCACACTGCATCTCCACGTCCATTGCATTTGTGATATTGTTTTCATGAATCTGTCTTTTTTTCTTTATTTTATATGCCTTTAAAAGTAGCCGTGTTTGGAGTAAGGATGTGTTTCTGACATGCCTGTATAAATAAAGGTTGAACCAGCAAATAAACACTGTCAGCCATTGCATCTCATTCAGTGTTGGATGCAGATTTTGCTGCCGGGCTCCAGTTGCCGTGGTGACGATACACTGATGTCTGGCTGAGCTGCATAAACAGCTTTGAGCTGTGAAAGTTGCTGCAGACAGCTGGCGAACCTGCAGTGCCGTTTCAACTTATTTTTTCAGTTGTATTTGCCCTCAGTCGACTGGACCAATAAAATTCAATTTCTTCTGCTCTTTTCTTCAAGTATCCATTCATTTCTTAAATGTAAAGCTACACCGAGCGGACAAAATGTTAGGCACACCACACTAATATTGAGCTCTTGAACAAGGAGAAATCAATAGAGGATCAAATCTTTCACCTGGATTCACCCAGCATCTGTATTTGCTGGGATTGCTAATATTTTGTACATTCAGTGTAGATGTAGGTGCATTTTCTTTACCTGCTCATTCCTATCAGAAGACAGGTCACCAGTCCACCACGGGGCTGCATTAGCACAGATTTCTTCATTCATGAACAAGTATAATACTTCAGGGTTTTGAATAGGCAGCGATATTTCTGCCTGTGAATTAGATTTTCAACAAAAACAGCCTCCAGTAAAACTCCAAACAGTCCCTGCCTCCTGCATACCGTGGTCCTCTTGGCCTCCGTTTCACAACATATGCTGCGTGCTCCCACATTAATGTACAACAGCATGCCAGCAGAATATGATAGGGATATTAATATGGATATCTGCTGCTGCCTGGGCTGTTTTTGGCTTTTCTTTTTTTTTTTTTTTTTTACAC
>OOFE01010920.1:5778-20561 GCA_900323365.1 Monocentris japonica
AGAAGGCCGTCCCGGGGAGAAACGCTGATAAAGACATTGACTCAGAGGTTGGAGTGTGTTTGTGTGTACACAGAAGCACACACACACACACACGCACGCACACACACACACACACACACACACACACACACACACACACACACACAATTCATGTTCCCTCACAGCTAATGTTAATGTAGCAGAAGAAGTTATTCTTTAATCCATCCTGTGTCCCTAGAGATCCGTGGTGCAGGCCACCTCTCAGATAGCCAAGACTGAGCCAGGCACCCAGCTCAGTGTCACCAGCCTACAGCCTGTCCATATCAGCCCGGAGGTAAATCAAACACACACACACAGTTTATCATTGTTGATATGTCAATGGTGGTTAAGTATGACTTTCAGAGTCACTGACCAACACACATAAAGTGTGCACGCACCCTCACAGTTTATCACAGTTTGCATCACAAAGAGGACCACTTACAACCTTCAGAACATCCAAAACATGATAACTTAACTTTCAGCTCCCCCTTAGCAGTAATCAGAGAGCAAGAGAGTCAGTGTCAGGCAGAGACAGGGAGCTAGAGCAGTGGCAGCTGCAACAGGAGAGCAGACAGCCAGAGTTCCTGGCCTGGACACTAGCAGACTACGGCATGGACTACAACCCTTACATGCCCCTCTCCCTCCCCTTGGTCTTCCTTCCATCTGCCCTCTCACTGTCTCTGCTCTGTGTGGACATGGAGTCAGAGATAGAAGCCTATCCTGCAGTAGCCACCCTGGGCCCCAATCAGCCACTGCTGCTGGCCACAGCTACGGCACTCCAAGTAGGTCAGGGGCACAGGGGAACCTGCTGGTATAGAGTTAAAGGGAGAGAGAATCTTTGTTGGTAGGTAAGAAATGCACGTGACTTGTAAATGTTAAGAAAGTTGGTTGATTTATCTGTGTGTGTGTTCCTCAGGTGCAGCAGCAACTGACACAAGTGCCAGTGCAACATGTGTATGCCAACCAAGTGCAGTATGTGGAAGGAGGAGACACCAACTACACCACCAGCACCATGTTAGAATAATACTTTATCCATCACATCAAACACACACAGACAGAGCTTTTTTTCCAACAACAATTTCCATCTTCTCTCTTCCCTAACACTTCCTCCCTGTCTCCCACCCAGTCGTTCTGGCAGCTTCTCCTACACAGACACTCCCTTGTACACCCAGACCACAGCTGCCCAGTACTACGAAGCACCCCACACCTCAGGCTCACAGGCCTCCACCCCTGGCACACCCCTCACCGTCTCTGTGACTGCTGGCACAACGGGGGGTGTATCCATGTTCGTGGCCCAGCCCACCAGTGCAGCAGGGGGAGGAGCCACAGTGGTGACCACAGGGGGCACCACCAATGGGGCAGGAGATGGGGCGGGCACCAACAGTGGCGCAGTGGGCAGCTATGTGATCCAGGGGGGGTACATGCTGGGCAGCAGCAGCGGAGGGACGGGTGGCAACAGTCAAAGCTACTCACACGCCCGCGCCTCCCCAGCCACTGTGAGTATTACAGAGGGCGAGGAGAGTAGCGTGCCGTCGGCAGACAAGAAGGTATGCAGAGGCGCCAAGCGCAAGAATCTCTTCTCGTTTTGTTCTTATCCACACGACCCTCTGGTGGCACACGCTGATGATGTCATAGTTGAGTTTTGTCAAGTGGAAAGCACAGTTAAAAAACTTGTGATTCGTATTAGGGCCATAAAAGGTTAGCTGTGAGTTATGCTATATATTTTATTTCTGCAATGGTCTCAAAAACTATGTTGTAACATATATTTAACTGTGATTTCCTCCTCATAGACAACAAAGCCATGACCTCATCAAGTCATATCATTACAGTGCATGTGATAAGGGCCGTTTTTAATTTTGCCTGAAATGCCACAACACATTTTCATCCCAAATTCATCATATTAAGCCCCATATGATAATGGACCAACCTATGTTTGGAAAACATCCCATCAATATTCCTGGTCATTAATTCATTGCATACCAAAGTTGTATGCCACGGCACGCAAACAGATGTATTTGTGTTTTCATTTCTGAATGAACAACAAACTAAATGTGAATGTGTTAGTTTGTTAATTTGTGTTTGTATGTTTAATTGAACTGAAAAATGTGCCTGTTTCCATTGTGCATGCATATTTAATCAAACTGAAAAACGTGTGTAGCTGCTTGTGAGCAAGTGTGCACATCCACGCGTGCAATTGCATTTGGTGAGGTGTGTTTTCTTACTTGTGTCTACAGGCATTGCTAACTGCTCCAGCCTCTTTTTCCCTGCCTGCGTGTCAGGTACAGTGGTTGCTGGACAACTATGAGACAGCTGAAGGAGTGAGTCTGCCGCGCTCCACACTCTACTGCCACTACCTGCTGCACTGCCAGGAGCAGAAACTAGAGCCTGTCAATGCTGCCTCCTTCGGCAAACTCATCAGATCTGTATTCATGGGGCTACGCACACGACGCCTGGGGACACGGTAAGATGAGTCATCAGGCACATGCAAACACAGTAAGGCACACATGTGAATATCGATGTTTGTAACTATATAATGTGTATGGGGAGACGTGAACTTAGACACCTACATCGGACTACATATTATACATTGTGTATGGACAAAAGGGGGTGCACACACACACACACACACACACACACACAACCCACTTATATACCTGTTTTCTCTATTCCATTCCTGTGTTCTCTTTTCAGGGGTAACTCTAAATACCACTACTACGGGCTCAGGATCAAGGCCGGCTCCTCTCTCATTCGTTTGATGGAGGATCAGCAGCACCTGGCCATGAGGCAGCAGCCCTTCACACATAAACAGAGGTACACACACACACACACTACTTTCATTATTAGGACACTTTTATCTTTTTTCCAACGCCTTTCTATTTTCAGAGTTCTTCCATTTGATTCCCTGTCCGCTGTATATTTGTGTCTCACTCTGTTGCTGACTCCCTTTTGTTCCCTCTCTCACATCTTATTTGTTATTTTGAATGTTCTCACTGTTTTTCCAGGTAAAGGTATTGCTGTAGCACTCTTTCATCCTTCTGCCATGTGTCACGCTATATATCTGTTCCCTCTTTCCCTTTCTCACACATTTATTTTTTCTCAGACACAATCACATTCTCTCTCTCTGTGTTCTACAGTCCAACAAACAGAACCGCAAATAACGATTGACAAACAGCTGCATTGTTTTCCAGGAAACTTGATTGCTTGCTCATCATTGTGTAGACCTGAATGATTCATTTACCTTGTCCCTGCTCCCAACAGGTTGAAGCCGGTGCAGAAGATGGAGGGAATGACCAATGGCACAGCGGGGGTCGGCCAACAGCAGCAGGGGTCAGGGCTCTTGGACATCAGCGGCCAGGTTCAGCAGTACCAGCAATTTTTGGGTGGGTTCAAGGATCTAGATCACCGCACTACAATGGACACACATCTACAGGTTATCAATGTGCTAGCATGTAACTGATAGATAAAACTAAAACAAGATGTCACAGAATCACAGACTTGCTTTATGGAAGGGGCCTGATCTTCTTAACATGATTATTATCATTATTGTGAGAATTCATATGTAAAAATGTTATTCCGTGCAATTAGTGAATACACCCTGTTTTCTATGTGATTTCTTTGTGAGTAACCACCGTTCCTGTGTTCTGTGTCCAGATACTTCCAGAGCCCTCCCAGAGTTCCCAGACATTGACCTCCAGGGGAAGACTCTGCCAGAGGGCATTGAGCTGGAACACATCAAGAGCTTTCAGCTGTTTTACAGGGAACACTGTGAGGTAACTGGTTGGAGGGGGCATTGATTGGTCTGTATGTAAATATCTGTCCAGCCGTCGTTCAGTGAAAATCAAACTAAATGCAGCCAAATATTCTGTGTCTTGGCTCATGGAAGATTGTTTTTGTTGGAAAAATATAACAGCTCCATGCTGTTGAAACTAATTTTAACAAACGTGGGAGGGTATAGGAGAAATCAGCCAAATTTAAAAGTAAAATGAAACAGAATAGAATTAATTCCTTTTTGGCAGTCCTTCTGATAATCTGTACACCATTGATGTGTGAGATGTTGTCTGTGTTTTCTGTCAGGCCATACTGGATGTGATGGTCAACCTGCAGTTTACTCTGGTGGAGACTCTGTGGAAGACCTTCTGGAGGTTCAGCCAGAATCAGGCTGGAGACACCGCCACGCTGGCTGTGTGAGTGGCCAGGACACATACACACACATTTAAAACACACATACACACACATTGAATATTCTTGCCCTGCACTAGTACTCATGCTTTTCTATATTTAAATTTTAGGTGTTTAGCTGATGCAGTAGAATACGCTTAAACTCACAGATTGCCAACATTACATGCAACCAATAGTATGGAGTGTAAGTTCTAGGTAACGAAGCAGCACTCTTTGCAAGTCATTGTCCATAAGAAGATCAGCTTAATGCCTAATGTAAATGTAAAAAAGAGCCAGGTAGAAAAGGTAGAGAAATGTTCCTTTAGACTAAAAAATGTTATTCTGTGTGTTTTGCCAGTCATGACGAGTCAGAGAAGCGTCTGCCCAAGTCCTGCCTGGTGGTGCTGTGTAAGTACGAGCCAGTGCTGCGCTGGAGCCGTGACTGTGACAACAGCCTGTACCAGAGCCTGGTGGAGATCCTCATCCCTGATGTCCTCAGGCCCATCCCTAGTAAGACGCTAGAGCAATAATGCGATTATATGCTACAACAGTATACTGTTAAAAATCCACTCACAGATACTCTTACACTGTTAGATATCATCAGTTTGTGATGTTCAATGCATTGTGGGAGTTATTTTGTGATGAAGTGTTGTAATTTACTTTTTTGGTGTGCCCTGGTGTGCCTCATTCTGCCTCGTCTTCCTCTTCAGTTAGTGATTTCCTGCATTTCCCAGAAAGACTTTCGACAACCCCCAGAGAAGGGGCGTGAACTTTCAGTCTTGCTTTCAATCAAAGGTGGGGTGTGGGCATATTAATATAACTAGTTCGTGAACATGGGGGAGTGTCTATGATTGCGGCTACACCTCTTACTCAAAACTCATCATGTCTTGTGGCTGCATTGCATTATTGTCTATTGAGGCTACTGTCAGTGGAGTAATTGGTATCCCTGCCTCTTCTACAATGGATTTCTCCCTGGATGTATGGAGGACAGAATCGGCCATAATTAGAAATAAACAAATAAATCAATAAAATGCATTTGGCTACCACTGCAGACGACAACAACACTTCCCCTGATTACCTGCTTTTCCATGTAGAGACAATAAGGTAAATGAGGTCAAGCCCTTACTTCTTGGGAATTTGGAAGAGGCTTCTACAGAACGGTGCTTGATCTGATACTAAGAAGGTGTGGTTGGACACCCCTTGCAAAAAATTGAACCTTACCCATTAGCTCACAGAAGAGTTGTGGACATTGCTCAGTTATTTGGAGTCTGTAGTTTGAGTGTTGGACACCATGCCCACTGAAACATCTCATTAGCAATATTATGGAGCAGGAAATACAGAAATAAATACTGAAATAGATGAGTAGGGGAGTAAATGAACAAGGAAACTGGTATTTCTCTTTTCTTGAATACGCATTGTGTTTTCACGTGTTTTACTCATTTATTGAATTATGTCTTTTTTTTCATTTATTTATTGACAGAATTCTCTGTACATTTTATACATTTATTTTGTATTCCTAGATTTATTTATTTATTAATTCATTTCTAATAATGGGCGATTCTGTATGTCTAGTAGTAGACTAGAAGAAGCCCTTGCTCTTTGATTCTCAGGGGCTGACACCAGAACCTGATGTTTACCGTTGATGTTGTAGCATTAAACTCAAGTTGTCCTCTGATTCTGTTATCTCCTCTTGTCCCCAGGTGCCTTAACACAAGCCATCCGCAACTTTGCCAAGAGCCTGGAGAGCTGGCTGACCAACGCCATGATGAACATTCCTGAGGAGATG
Organism: Monocentris japonica; assembly: GCA_900323365.1. Classification (NCBI taxonomy): domain Eukaryota; kingdom Metazoa; phylum Chordata; class Actinopteri; order Trachichthyiformes; family Monocentridae; genus Monocentris; species Monocentris japonica. The sequence goes on from OOFE01010920.1 coordinate 11,741, forward strand.
GTCCGCATCAAGGTACACTTCCTGTATATTAACCTCTCCCTTAACCTACAATTGTTTGTACAACTCTGTTTCTGTTTTTTCACATCTGCCGTTTGTATTGCATGACACATTAGTACATCCATTCTCACATCTTCTCCCTCTCCTCCATCAGGTAACGTCAGCCAGTGCATTTGCCCAGACACTACGTCGTTACACCAGTCTGAACCACCTTGCTCAGGCAGCCCGTGCCGTTCTCCAGAACACGGCCCAGATCAACCAGATGCTCTCCGACCTCAACCGCGTTGACTTTGCTAACGTCCAGGTCCGTCTAGTCTCTGAACACTGTGCACTGATAATGATACTGATAATGTTAGTTCACACGTATTTCAGTATCTATGGTTCAACCTGGCGTAATCCTTAGCCTGTGGTTTAGTTGTGGTATTACGTGTGTGAGTGGCGGGACGGTTGATTACTTAGGTCTGTAATGCTTGTTTTTCTTTAACCCTTATTTACTCAACGAAGGTAGAGTGAACCCACTTGCTCTTTCTCAGCAAGAACTTGCTTCACACTAATATTGTGTAATATGATACTTTATGTTTCCCGTAGGGGATTCTCTTTACACTTGCTCCCCCCTTTAGGGAAGTCAGAGCAGAACATGTCAGCAGAACCTTGAATCTGGAAGGGATTCAGTGTCTTACTGAGAGACAGTTTAGCAGAGCAAGTCTTGAATCTGGGTCTTCTGGTTGAAAATTAGTTCACCCTCCTCCCCCAATACGCAGTTACAGACATTCACCACTGGGTGCTGTCCACTACTGCCATAACCTATGACAGGTGTAACAGCCTCATACTGACACCTTGCCCCTCCACCCCCCACCCCAGGAGCAGGCTTCATGGGTGTGCCGGTGTGAGGATCGTGTGGTCCAGCGGCTGGAGCAGGACTTTAAGCTGACCCTCCAGCAGCAGAACTCCCTGGAGCAGTGGGCCGCCTGGCTGGACGGTGTGGTCTCCCAGGTCCTAAAGCCCTACCAGCAAAGCCCTGCCTTCCCTAAGGCTGCCAAGCTCTTCCTGCTGAAGTGGTCCTTCTACAGGTGAGCAGGGATGACGGTTAGAAGGTCAATTGAATGTGATGAGACAGGAAAAAGTGAGAAGGAAATGCTTGCAAAAATTCTGTAGAAGTGCAGATAAGTGGAGCTGGGAATCGAGACCTGTTCCTCATTGAGTAACTGGTTACGGTGTTTTCTGAACCAACCAGACTGAAGCACGTTTGCATCATTGATTCCCATCATCAATCAGTTTTCCTGTCTTCTACAAGGCAACTGCTCCCGTTCCACAGAAATCCCTGAGCCTCACTACATCACGTCCAGTGTTGGGCTTGTTACTCAAAAAATGTACTATATTCCTCTTTACTCATTGCTCCTTTCAAAAGTAATAATATTACTTTACTTATTACGCCTTGTGAGAAGTAATTAATTATACTACTTGTTATTTACCCCTCCCCCCCAAATACAAAACGGACATTGTTTCCTCTCACCTTCAAAATACCTCGCTCATGCGCCTCCGTGACTGATAACCAAATACTACACAGCCTAGCTTGTAGTAGGCTACCTGCGCATTTTTTACAATTAACAGTGATATTTTTGTTGTCTTTCTCCTTGACAAGATCAAAGTAATGGGATTACTTCCAGCGGCTGAATGTAAACATATCCATCGAAACTTATCCAAAAAAAAATCTCTGTCTTCCAGTTCCATGGTGATCAGGGACCTGACCCTGCGTAGTGCAGCCAGTTTTGGCTCCTTCCACCTGATTCGCCTGCTGTACGATGAGTACATGTACTACCTGATAGAGCACAGAGTAGCCCAGGCTAAAGGAGAGACCCCCATCGCTGTCATGGGAGAGGTACAAACACACAAGCATCAAAATGAAACGATAATCTATACTCTGTCTGCAATACTAACATATTTCCCTCTTCCTTCCAGTTTGCCAGTTTAGGCCGGAGTTTAAACCCACTGGATCCTGACAAAGGTAACTTGATTACTTGCCTTTACTGGACTATACCATATTTATTCTGTTGTACCATACTGTTCTGTCCTACTACCGTATATTACAGTAAGTACTGCAGAGCGTGTTGTTCCGAGCACTGTTTTGTAACCAACTCCTTTTCCCCTTGTGTCTGCCCTAGAAGAGGAAGAGGAGGAGGAGGAAGAGAGTGATGAGGAAGGTCAGGAGCTGTGCCTCCCCTCGGACGCAGCGGGGCTGGGAGAGGAGTCTCTTGAGCCCCCTGCCAAGCTGGCCAGAACTGACCAGAGAGTGCTCTTCACCACCGGCTCAGTTGACAACTGAACAGAGATTAACACTACTAGTCATCAATTGATTATATGGTTACACACACACACACACACACACAGATGTATACTAATTTATACACTTGATATTACATGTAGATCTTGTAAATGTGAGTGTGCGTGAACACAACCACTGCAGTCTATCCCACATAATAACTGGCCTATGTGTTTACACATACACAAACAAAATACACAAACAAAATACACACCCATTCAGTACCACTACAGCCTGGATGGCACAAACTGTCTGCTATACTGCTGTAAGCACAGACTCTGCCTGGCACAAACAACAAGTACACAATCACTGACATGACAACAGGGTGTGGCTCCACCAGTGACCTGACTCTCCCGCAGCAAAGAGAAATGCAGAGCATTTTGACTTCTCTGCCAGGGGTCAGTTCTATGGATCTGTAAAAATGAATTAGGACCTGTCATGTTTCGCTGTCATTGCATTGCAGCCTCGCTGGCTCTTTGCTTAAAAGCTTCTGCTCACCCCAGGTCCTCTTTCCAAAACTGCCACTGCCGTATCAAAGTTGTCTTGAAAATGCTATGATGTGTTTAAAGGTAACTTCTGTGGGAGAAGAGGAGGGCACAAAAATGACATTCAAAAGTAAATGCTTGATGATGGCGTGCGTGCGTGCGTGCGTGCGTGCGTGCGTGCGTGCGTGTGTGCGTGTTTCACAGCCCCTATTGTGTGTTTCTTGTATGAGCACTGGGGTCACACCGCTGTGCTGTTACTTCTGGAGTCTGACTGAACGTGGTTTTTGTGATGGTGTGTGTGTGTTGCAAGTGTGTGCATCTGGTTGTGTGATTGTAAGTCATGCTAAGTGTTGACTGTTTTTTAAGTGGATATTTTCCAAGGCATTTGAATCTTGATTTGGGAAAAGTATGTAGATTTCTTGTTTGATTTTATTTGCCTGTAAAGAAGTGTTGTGGTCTTGGGGTGCCTGTCACAGCTACTACACACACTCCTATAAGAAACCTATGGTCGTGGAATAAGTGCTCCCATTAGTTGCTGCAAAAACCCCTCCCTCTTTTTATTGAACACCTGGTTCCATGAGAGAGGCATGTTTCATATTTTTGTGTTTTAAGTGCTGCATTCCTGTCCATTTCATTGGTTCCTCTTTGGCTTGTCTTACCCTTTACATATCATTTTTCTTGCCTTAATTTAATGTATTTTTCCATTTCTGTGCCAAACCTGTCCGCTTTTATCTGAGATCCCATTGGTTTTTTTAATCCTTTTTATATGTTTCAAGGAGGACTGTGCCTGACTGAGTTTGAACAGTAATATATATAATATACTGTATATTTTATCCACTATTTTGAATTTTCTTGTGTCACTAAGTGAACCTTTTGTGCATTGTTTGGTGGTGTGTCGTCACACATTGTAAGCATCCTTCATGTGCATATTGACGTGTATTGAGTATACGTTCGGTTATCAATTCCTAATCTGATGAATTTTCCACATACATTCTAAGGCCCTGCTTCTTTGCACATATTGACTACTGTCTTTTAAAACTCAGACCCAGATATCTGAAATGTTCTTAAAAGTCTGTCTCTGCCTTGAGATCTCTGGAGTTCTCTGTTGTGTTTTGAATGGTCAGGTACAAGTGTCAGGTTTCTCCCGAGTGCAGACACCACTGTTAGTGCAGTTCAGAGAGCTTGGTGAGGGGCGAGATAGATCTGACGTCTCTTTCTGCGCAGTCCTCCATCAAAACTCATCTCCTTTCACTGTGCTTTCATCTCGCTGCATGTTACGTTTCTGCCTTCCTGCCAATGTTTTTGTTTTGCATTGAACACCCATGTTTTTAAACACTGTTCATCACAATTGGGTGTTGTAAACATATGATTTTTTTTTTTTATTTTTAAATTCAGTGTCTTGAAAATATTTTAATAGCTGCAATGCACATGGCTTCAAATAGCATTGCTAGCTTCAAACCAGCATGTTTGAAGCTCCTCTTTAGGGAGTGTACTGCTACCACAGATGAGTACATATCACTCCAATCTTTTAATTATCTCCAGCATATAGAAAGGCCATTCTTTACCCAAAAAGAAAAAAATGTTTTGTCATTTTTATAGTGCTTGGTTTCTTATGTACAAAAGTGAAACGAATAGGAAAAAATATGTCCAGTGGCAGTGTTTTATGAATTTGGTCAGCTATAAGTATGACTGTGCCTTTGGAGGTGGTAGAATGCAATTCAGATGTTTTTAATTTTAAAGATATAAATTAAAGAATTTTTAAAATTGCACCCTGTTGCTCTTGTAAATTTCTATTCTAATATCTGTTTACTAAAACAAAATTTCTGCTTGTGTCCATAGTATAAGACCCTTTGCAGTAGTTCCTATATAGTGCTGTCAAGTAGAGTCAATAATGGTATAGTCTAAGTATGAGGAATAGTAAAGTTGAAAAACTTAAAAGATGAAAACATTGCATGAAATAAAGGTAAGTTATAAATACACACAGAATACAAAATTCTCTACAACTCAAGAGTACACATCCAATCACAGTATAATTTTATATGTTGAGTATACTTAACTGACCTAGTGATATGAAATTTGGATGGATTTTGTGGCATGAAATTTGAAAAAGCTCTGTTTAGTCCAATTTTATTTCTTTTCAAATAAAAATATAGTATATGAAAAAGTTGTATAGAAAACAATTAGGTTAAGTATTGGATAAAAGTACATGGTACAGAATTGGCATCGACTTCAATAACATAGGAATTTCTTTGGAACTAATCTTTAAAACTATAAACCAGATCCAAACACTCAGTAATTAATTGAATTACAAAAAGTAACGCATGTCTAGGAAGTGCCCTGACCACCATGTTTTCCGTAGCTCCTGATAGAGTTATAAACACCCTCCTCTCTAGCTAACCTGAACAATGCCCCAGTCATGTCATATCTTGGGGCACAAAGGGTATTGAAAAGAAATATTGGAATGGAGTTAATCATTTTAAGTATGAAGGAAATGCATGAGAAATTGTAGAAAAAGAATACGCTGAAAGGAATGGTGTTACTTCACATGTACTCTGATCTGTAAAATGCATCGTAGCACAAATCTGCTACAAAGCTCAGGACTTGGGTACTTTTGTAAAAAACCCACTTCAGTTTTTAAAGCAGAGATTTATCTTTAATCGAGTTTAAAGTTAAACTAAATCATATTTTCCAGTAGAGATCACCACTGTAAATTGTTTTTGTCAAGCACTAGGCTTGATCCATATTTTTAAGCAGTTTGATTTGTCTGATGCAGCTTAATGTTGACATCTAGTGAACTAGTACGACTGCTTTGTCCTGTCTGAGCAACTATACATTTTATTCACATTCTCTTTGTAAAAGCACAAGAAACAGATCAAAATAGCCAAAACATTTGAAAATAAACTGGCACTTGCTCCTTTTTAATTCTGCTGCTGGTGGTCATTTATTAACAATATCAACACTGTGCTGCCAATGGCAGGCTCAAAGCTGCCGTTCAGAATACGAGAATCCTACCTGATACATTTAAGTCAAAACCAACAGCCATATATTGCTGAGTATATATCCAAAAGTGGAACACATTGGAAGACTCAATTTTGACCATGTTTACTTTTGTACATGAACAATAATTATGAGAGGGCAAAAGATCACAGGACAAATTCTTGTGGCAATCATAACAACTGAGGCGTTAAAAGTGAAAACCAATGCATGCAAAGTTGAAAAGCGAGCATGGCATGGTTCAACTGCAAAATCAAACCACACAAACTCTGTATAGTTTAACCTTGCATGATATACACACGAGACGCTTCCTGTTGTAGAAGTACCTGTACCAAGTACAGGGGGTGAACAAAATGACAAACTCCACAAGAACTTTGAATTAACTAAGTCACAATTACAAAGGCAGCTACACAGTCGACTCACGTTGAATGCCAAGTATCAGTTTCAAAATCACTTTTCTGAGTTTTCAAAGTAGCATGAGACAACTAACAGTTCAAAAGAGGCCAAATAGTTGCAGGTGCATTGGTTACAAAAAATGCTGAATTATTTAATGTGGCAAGGTCTTGAAAATCATATGACAACAAATGCTAAACACAAAGGACATCATCAAAAAGGAACAGTGGTTAGAAGTCAAAAGGATAGCCGACACTTAACAGGATAGTTGCAAAACAACGACATAAAAAATGTACCAATCAAAGCCTCTGCCAAAAAGGATTTATGGCCGGGTTGCTATTTGGAGACCACCTGTATCCAAGGCCAATGCACAGAGATGCATAACCTGGTGCAAGAGGCACAGAACCTAGACCCAATACAATGGAGAAAAGGAATTTGGTCTGATGAGTCGTCCTTCAGCCTTTTTCACCCTTAAAAAAATGTCAAGGGTGTTTTCATGACAGAAGCAAGTCAAATGTCTTCCATGGCCTCCCCGATCCCCAGATCTAAACATCATTGAACCTTTATGGACCTTCTGGCGTGTATGCAGAGTTCATTTCCACCTCCTTCGTCCCTCATAGAACTGGAGGTTTTCCTGCTTGAATGGTATCACCTAGACTTCTATGACAGCAGTCTAAGGAGGATTGAAGGCAAATTATATCCCTACTCCTCATTAGGTACTTGATGTTCATTTGTTAGGTGTTTGTGTTATTTTGTCCACTCCCTGTAGCTTTGCACAATAATTGACGGCCTCCCACATGCACGATCATTGTAGAATTGCATTCGTACCCTATAAAACTGGCGCAATCATACAAAAGGTGGACATTCGGAAGCAAAAAGAAACCATCAAAAATTGCTCAACTTGAAACAGCTTAACCACCAAGCAAGCGTAGGCAGAAGGAATGCTTCAAATTGAACACAGAAGTTCTAAGCTAATCAAATAAGCTTTAAAAGTGATTTCTCTGACTTATTACCTTTTACCAGATATGCAATGCAGTCATAATCTTCACAGGTCTATGTGCAATTCATCAAATACAACACTAGAAGTACTTTAAAAAGGGGGCTTGTATGCAAGTTAATAAAAGGAGGCATGGTGAGTGTTTAGGCAGATGAAATGAGTTGTATTGGCAAGTCAATCTCCTGGGCAATGAGGTTAGCATTTCAGGGCATGTGGAGGGGAACACATGGAGGCTATCAGATAGCAAAAGGTGTAGTAGCTGTCATGACTGGACTATCAGTCTTGTCCCTCCTCTCAGCAGCAAAGCACTAGAAATGTCTTTGTTCAGTTCACATTTTTATTAAAAAGTGTCCAGGTGATGGATGGCGGTGAGGAGGGGGTTTCAGCTCCCCTCACAAAAAACAAAAATTTAAAACTAAATCCTGGTAGAGAGTTCTGGGTTTCAAGATATTCCCTTCATCTTGTCTTCCTGATTCTCTCCGGCACCCGAGACCCTTCTGCCGTGGCTTTTCACTGTGTCTAAAACACAAACGGTAAAAGTAATTACTTGCCATGCCTGAAAACCATAGGGAGGTCTACCTTTCACTTATACGTTGTAAAACCCATTACTTGTATGTAGACATAACATAGACCTTCATGTTCTTAGAAGGAACATACACTGATAGATGTTGGCAGACCCAATACAGAAAACATGACACATACAATGCCTACACTGACTTTTCATCCCACTATAGTCATCCTATGCCCCATGATGATAATCCAGCCATAGCCACTGTACCAACCTGCCCTTGCTGGGGAGCGGCCGGCTGACCGGGGGCCTGTCCTGTCTGTCCGTAGTAAGCAGCCTGCTGCCTATAGTACTCAGCCCAGGCTGCACTGTAGTCTGGCTGGCCTCCTGCTGTGGCCGTCGCCCCGCCTGCTGCTCCTGGGGCTCCAGCTGCTGCTCCAGGGACTGAGGCTCCTGTCTGGCCTGGGAGAGAGGGACACAGGAAACAGGGGCTTACAAACAACCTTCAGCAGGCCATCCCATAGTTGTGGTTAGGGTGTCATGTGGACTCATCTGATGTGGAAATAGGGCTCCCACAAAAAATGCAGAACTACAACTGCCCAGCAAAAGTCCCCATGAGGAGTCAAACATTGTTTCATGCTCTCATGCTATGCTGTCAGATAATAAAATATCAGTAAGAGGTGAAAATTTCCTTCCTCAATATGGGGTTACCTGCCAAATTGGTGGTGAACCCAGAGCCAGCTCTACACTGCTGGATGCCCTAGGAGAGTACATTCGCTTCCCTTTTCTTGTGATAAAAAACATCTCATGATTACATTTGTGCAAGTAAGCATATAGCTAGAAAGATACTGGCTGGGATACCAGAAGACAAAAAAGAAAAGCACTCAACTTATCTTCAGTTTAACAGTGTGCAATATGTGTAGAGGAACAAGAGAGAACAAAGACACAGAAAGAACAAAAAAAAGAGATAACGAACAAATGGCAAGGCAAGAAAGGTAGCCATTTTCTCACCCATTTTCTTGTAGTACTCCTCCCAGGCCTTGGTGTAGTCTGGCTGGCCCCCAGGGGTCTGGGCAGGTTGGGTCTGGTCAACTGAGGCTGGGGCACCTCCAGATGGATTGGCAGGG
>OOFE01010920.1:26112-40947 GCA_900323365.1 Monocentris japonica
TTTAAACCTAACTGAGTGGAGTTAACCATTGTATGGGTGAGCACCAGTCTTCCCACCAAGGACAGACAGTACCTGGGGCTATCTGAACCTTGCAGCCCGACTCCTGTTGGATCTTATTGATCTGTTCGCCTCCGCGGCCAATAACTAGGAATGAAGGAGAGAAAGAGGGTGTACTGATGAAGGGTCACACTCTCAGAAGTGGCATCTATTAGGGCCTTTAGTTAGGAATCAGTATGGTCTCGATATGTGCTAAGGCTGAGGAGAGCTGCACTCACTGAGTCCCACCATGCTGTCTGGAACACCGTACTCCTCTGAGGTGGAGGTGGGCCTGTTGCCATCAGGGAGGAAAAGAGAGGAAGATGGAAAAACAGGAAGGCAGAGAGGGAGCAAGAGACAATGTAAATCCAAGTCAGATGACAACACTTTGTGGATTTTCTAACTATTCCTATATTGTTGTTAATCTCATTTGCCACAACACAACAGACTCCATAATGTTTATTTCCACAGGCGCAGTCTGAAATGTCAGCTTGGGCAGCAAACAGCATGAGGAACTTATTCAAAATGTTCAAAAAAAATTTACCATTGTGCCAGTCAAACATTCTCCGATAACTTTCTTTCTAAAATTGCCCACACCAGACCAACCGGCAATGTCCACTATTTTCTATAATGACGCGATATCACAGCATGGGAAATAAAACCACCAACAACCAATGTTTGAGGAAAAGAGTAATACTATACTTGTTTCCCCATTGTATTTGATATTATAGAACAATGCATTACATTGCATGGTAAATACTTTTCAATAAATGTAAGCCTACATTTTTGGCTGCTAGGGGGTGCAGAGAACCCTGTGAAAAATTCATTCTCACCTCTGTTGTGCAAGAGCAGCTAGCTGTGCTCCAATAGCTGAGATGGGAGAGAGATGGAGAAGAGAGAGACAGAGGTTTTGGATTACTGATGGGCTGTGAGATGAGAACATGACACAGACAGTGCAGGGGGAAGTGTGGACAGACAAGGGTAAAGGGGCAAACTACTGATACAGGAATACAGTTGGTGGACTATTGGTTATAAACACCACAAAGCAGTAAGTAAACAGACCATAACGCAGCGGGATGAAACTTACACAGTGCTGTGGCTGAATCCAAGTCACTCTGTGCGGCCAGCTTCTTACTCTCTGGTTGGTCTGTCACGTGTGCAAATGACAAAGACATCAATCAGGATGTGTGTACCATGAGTGAGGACTGTATAAAGAATACGTTCAGCCTTTAAAGTTACCTGTGTTTTATATCCCGAAATACTTACATTAGAAAACGATAGCCTCACACTCATAGCTCCAATGTATAGATTCCACAAACCAATGTTCAGCAGACAAAACTGAACAAGTATCTAGCTCTGTTGGCCTGCACTTCACCAATACAGGTGTGCAGGTTTTTTTCCTGTCTCTAACACCATCAAACACAGTAATGATAAATGAGTCCAGTCACTGATACCTGGATCCTCGAGCTGCCGTTTCTGTGCAGTGAATGGAAAGACATCTGATGCGTTGCTGTTGTTCATGGGAGGACCAGCATCCCCCCCAATCTTGGCTGCAATCTGCGAAACATGAATGTAAAGTCACTAAGGGATACAAAACCACTTTACCCTCCAAACGCATACAAGACACTGAACTGACTGCTACTGTCTATCACTAAAATACCGTACAAACACATATGTACACGTTGACTGAATACTATTTTGAGGCCTGTGTCTGCCACAACACTGAACTTGGATGTGGTCGCTGAGGCATGATACGATCACTGATATAGCAAGCAAGCGCGTATAGTTCACAACAGCTAGTGAGATTACATGTCAGAGTACTTGTGAAAATCTAAACGAACTAGCTACCGTTAACTCGGCGACATCTTTGAAAACAGGACATTACGATGTTTGGGCCAAGAAAAGCAAGAACGTCATCGTGGTGGTACAACGTGGTGTACGCTTAGTACGTTAAGTGCGGTAACACCTAACGTTAGTTGTGACAACCATGTTAGCCCTCAAGCTAACTAACGTTAGCCAGCCGAATCCCTCCCTCCATAATCGTGGTGTAGCTCTCACCTGCCGGGCCCGTTGTACCGCGTCCGCAAAGGCATCTTTCTTAATGGCTCCTCCGTTTCCGATAGCTGCCTGTCCGCCGAGAGGAGCTCCGGATGGCGGTACCACATTGTACTCCGACATGTTGACAAAATGAAAGGCGAAGGAGAGGAAACTGAAGACCGGGGTCAGAGCAGCGCAGAGCGGGAAGTCAATCAAGGTACTGGGAGGGGCAAGAAACTGGAGAAGGACGGCGGCCGGGAAGGTTCTTATGCGTTTTTTAATTTATTAGTATTTTCAAGTACAAGGCTATACAGAAGTAGACCTGTAGGCAGGGATATAGTTAACTTACCCACCTTTTATTTATTTATAAAGTTTACCCACAATTTTAAGATGACATAACTGGAAATGACATAAGTTCATAGTATACACCATAATATTATCAAATGCTAAGGACGATAGCATAAACTATGCTTCTCTGAAAATCTAAATCTGAACTAAGTGAATTGATTGATTGATTCATTCCTATTCAGGGTCACAGGCAAGGAGGTTATATACAACATAAACTACTCTAAAAACACATGGCAGGTTGTGATTGCCGGATGGATAGCGTAGTAATAATAATAAAATAATAATAAACTTTACTTGTAACGCACTTTTCGAAACACAGTGACGAAGTGTTTAACAAAAATAAAATTAAATTAAAAATAAAGTTAAAAAAAATGTACAGCAGTAAAATCTCCAAGATGGAAAAATAGACTAACAATCATAATCAAGTGCAGGACTTATTTCTGATTTTCCTGAAAATTAATGTACAGCTGGATCCATAACTTCTTAACTACCCAAAGCATAAAATAAACAACCTTTACTCTTGTTGAAAATGAACACTCTGACAGGTAAAAAAAAATCAATGCCAGCAGATGTGGGGCATTTGTTCCAGACAGTGGCTCATGTGGTGCCAGAAACCGTGTCTGGTTAGACAGTATCTGAAGGTGTGTGGTTGCCATCTTGGTCATCTCCATCACAGTAACCAGTCAGTGTCCTTTAGTGTCCTTATGATATCTTCATTTCCCATCTTACTGCTGAGCTACTAACAGGAATTCCTGCGTTGGGTTCCTACTCTCTCTATGGGAGCCGTAGCATGGTGAAATGTGTCTAACGTAGTTTTACTTATTTCTGGGACTAACCTTCTCTTTGGTCGTGGATTGTCATCTATCAGAGGCATTGCATCCAATTTTTCTACATAACTGGCTGAGGCACTCATGCTGCCAACCCCAGAGGTCATGTCAGAGCTCCCGGCCCTCTGACTCAACCATTCTGTCACCTTGGCATGTGTCAAATGACTCCAGGACAGGCTCCCAACTTCAGAAAAAGTATCCCCACTCACTGAAAGCAGAAAGACAGATTAATCATACACTGTGCAAAAGCAGTAACTAACAGGGATTTAAGACAACCCCGACCAGTGATTAATGTGAGTGTTATGAAACTCACTGCTTGGAATGAAGGCACCATCGAAGCTGGCTGTCTTCCTAACAGATGGTACTATTGGTTCTTCTGGCTCCACTGCTACAGCCTTCAACATCCGGTCAATGAGCTGCTCCTCCCTCCTGTTCCACTCCTGCTCTGTCAATGTATACTTTCTTGCTAACCAGGGAAGCACTGGTTTCTGCTGTTTCTTCTGCTGCTCCTCAATGGTGAAGTGGTGGCCTTTGTTTTGTGTTACCATGTCAATAATTTTCTGGAACAACACTATGACTGGAAGGCCGTCACCAAAGTGATGGCAGTTGAGAACATGATATCTGTTCCCACACTTGTCTACCAGCCACTGGAGGGCCTCACCCTCACTTGTGATGTGCTCCTCAATGGATCTCTCTCCGAGCCAATCTCCCCAGGTGAACAGCACCATACAGTGTCTCCAGGCTCTCTCCTTGAATGGCATCAAGAGCTCTACTACCGCTTCCCTGTCTTTCTTTGTAAACGTTGTGGAAATGGGAATAACCACAAAAAAGGCATGGGGGCCCGGAGCACACATGGAGACACTGCGCACAAATTCACCTTTAAGCCAATCAGGTACGCCCGTCGTGTTCGTCAACCAGCCTGGTGATTCGACAACTGTGAGATCTACCCCGGCAACATTTCTTTGATGTTTTACACACACTGTGGATCTTCTCTGAACTTGGAATTCCTAAATAGAAATATCAATGTCGTCATTAAAAAAACAGTCATGTCAAACTCAGAGGTTTTATCATCTTCTCTCATCTTCTCAAATACCATTGCTGAACACATTTCAGTTCAGCAGTATATTGTGTTACCTTCTTCATCAAAGCTGTCTGAAAGAGCTCTCCCAAAATGATTCTGTTTCCTGCCATGCTCTTCCCTGCCTGTTCTCTCCCAACAAGTACAATCCTCATGTCAGTGAGTGATTGCTCCTCTCCTGAAAAAAATGAGACACACGTTAAAATAATGATTCCAGGACATGTTTTGATCAGACAATAATACAGATCATTGATTAGTTTACCTCTGAATAACGCTCTTAGTACTCTTTTTTGCCTTTGGACCCCGTGCATATTCCTTTTAGCCATTTGTTCTCGAGCGTGTTTCGTTGCTTCCATCTGTTGTGTGCGGCCTAGGTCAGTCTCATAATAAGTACCTCCGTTTCCTGCCCACATCTCTTCAACCTTCTCGAGGAGTTCCGTCACCTGCATTTCATCGCCATGTTTGTTGTTATCAAGAACATGATACCTGTTGCCACACTTCTCAACAAGCCACTGGAGACCTTCCTCACTCTCGATACGCTCTTCCACAGTTTTCACTCCCAGCCAGTCGCCTCTAGTGAACAGTACAATAGTGTGATTCCAGACTTCATCCTTGAACAGACTCATGTGTTCCTTGACTGCTCTCTGGATCGATGTGTTGAATGTGGATGATAGCTCAACCACTAGGAGCACTGCATGGGGTCCAGGAGGACATAGATACATGCCGTGCTCTATCTCTAGTTTATCCATCTCACAGGTGTCCCGCAGGGTGTGATTGTATAACCAACCAGGCGAATCAACCACCGTGAGCTGCCTCTCTGCTACCAGGCCGTGTCTGGTCTCACAGCACACTGTTGTTCTACCATGCTGAACCACAAACGCAACTTTTCTCAGAATGGTGTTTCCTGCTGAGCTCTTGGCTGACCACTGTGCACCAACCATCACCAGTCTCAAATGTGCAGGGGGAGTTTTGCCACCTATGGGGATTACAACTAAATCAGACTTATCAGACATTAGACAATATTTTTCAGCTCAAAGACATTAACGTTGATGTAACAACTTTTTTTTAACGGCAAAGTTGTGGCACTCTCCAAAAGCGTGGCAACACTCACAAGAGATACTATATAAATAAAAACTGTTGGAGAACATACAATAACACAAACTGCAGTCTTTTTGTTTAGATATAAAAGGACTACCTGTCCACACACACCCTGTTTTTCTGGTAACTACAGATTGCTATTAACAATAATGTGAAATGTTGATTTGGCCTACTAGGACATAAAAAGTTGGTACTCACCTTCAATCACTGCCCTGAGTTTTCTTCTTTGTGTCTGCACTTCAGCAAACCTCTTTGTAGCTCTTTCAGCCATTGCTTGCATTTTCTCTCCCAGAGCTTTCCCAGTAGCTCTGTCTACATAATAATGACTACCACCATTTTCTGCAACCATCTCCTCTATTTTCCTGAGTAGCATTATGACTTGAGTACTATCCAGGCTGTTCTTAATATTAAGAACATGTTTTCGGTTTCCACACTGGTGGAGGAGCCACTGCAGGGCTGGCCACTTTCTGATGTAGTTTTTTAATCTTCCATAGCTACATGGAGCCTCTGCAGTAAAAAGCACAATAGTGTGATGAAAGACTTTTTCATGAAAAAGTTGCAGATGTTCCTCCAGTGCTTTTATGAATATTTCAGGAAACACTGAGCCAACAGGGATGACCAGAAGAAGAGCATGAGGCTCTGGTGGGCACAGATAGACACTGTTCATGATTTCTAACTGATCCAGCTGTGGGGTATTTTTTCTTGGATAGTGCCACCACCAGCCTGGAGTATCAACCACAGTGAGCTGTCTGCCATGCACCCCCTGTTGTCTCACCACACTCCGGGCAGTTCTTCTGTTGGTCTCAAACACATATTTACCCAGTATGGTGTTTCCAGTTGCACTCCTGTTACTGGGCTTACCACCTAATTCTCTCCCACCTATCAGCACAATCCTCAGCTCTGGACAGCGGTGACTTTGCCCTGTCACAGAAATGCAGTATTCTTTAGATTAGTACACTATATAAAGCTATATTTGCTTGCACTTGAGTTGGAAACAAATTGATAAGTTGTTAACAAGTGCACAAGATGTTACATTACTGCATATACACTATCGGTCAAAAGTTTTAGAACACACCCCTTTTTCCAGTTTTTATTGAAATTTACGCAGTTTAATGTCTCAATGTACTGTGAAATTAAAGCATAGAACAAATAAACAACTGGAGATAAAAAAAAAAGCATAGAATCATTTTGTTTAACAAAATTTTATCTAAATTTTTGACTCTTCAAAGTACCGCCAAACACACTCATGGCATTCTTTTCACAATGGACATCAAATATTGTTCGGGAAGTTCTTCCCAACACTGTTGCAGAAGTTCCCACAAATGTGTTGCACTTGTAGGTTGCTTTGTTTTCACCCCTCTGTCCACTTCATCCCAAACCAGCTCGATGGGGTTTAAGTCTGTGCTGGCCATTCCATGATTTGAAGCCTACCGTCTTGTTCTTTTGCTCGAAGGTAGTTCTGACATAGCCTGGAGGTATGTTTTGGGTCATTATCTTGCTGTAGGATGAACCCCTGACCAACTAGGTGTAAGCCAGAGGGTATTGCATGGCGCTGCAAAATGCTGTGGTAGCCCTTTTGGTTCAGGGTGCCAGTCACTCTGTGCAGGTCGCCGACTCTGGATCCAGCAAAAGAGCCCCAGACCATCACGCTTCCTCCTCCATGTTTGACAGTTGGTGTCACACACTGAGGAACCATCCTTTCGCCTACTCGACGGCTTACAAAAATCCTGCAAGATGAACCAAAGATTTCAAATTTTGATTCATCGGTCCATAAGACCTTCTTCCAGTCTTCAGTAGTCCACTGGCGGTGCTTCACGGCCCAGGCAAGCCTCTTTTTCTTATTTTGACATCTTAGCAATGGCTTTCTTACTGCCACTCGACCTGTCAAACCTGCAGCTTGAAGTCTTCTCCTCACAGTTGAAACTGAGACTTGCTTACTTCGACCAGTGTGAAGCTGTGCTTGAAGCTGTTGTCCTGTGAGCCGCCTATTACACAAGCTGTTGACTCTTCTGATTCTGTTGTGGTTTTGGGTCTGCCAGACGTCTTCCTGTCAGAGTTTCCTCCAGTTTCCAAGTGCCTTTTGATGGTGTAGGAAACTGTACTCACTGACACCTTGGCTCTGAAATTTACATTATTTTGCAGGTTTTGCTGACCTAAACGTTTTATTTAACCTCTAGCAGTTTACCACTTAGCTTTATACCATTTCAGGTTATTGACTGGACTTGAATTGCTTAAATTTCAATAAATAACTGGGGTGTTCTAAAACTTTTGACTGGTAGTGTAAGTCAAATTGTCAAAATGACAGAACATTAGAACAGATGACGATAACAGAACTTACCTGAGTTGGAGACAGCATCCCTACTAGCCATTTTCTTCTTGGCACCTGAATGTTCTTCTGTTGGGTAACTCAGTCTGTTAATGACAGAGAGACTATCCTAGTAGGCCAAATCAACATTTCACATTATAGTTAACAGCAATCTCTAGTTACTGGAAATACAGGGTGTGTGTGGACAGGTAGTCCTGACATGCAGTTTAAAAATCAGGAAGTACATATTTCAGTGTACCGCTGTAAAATGGCAGATACTTTGGACTTTCCTGTTTTATTATTTACTCAAGAGTTATAAAAGTAATCATTTATTTATCTTGAATGGTAAAATAATTATGTGAGAAATAAAATAATATGGCACTGTCATTGTCAAGTGAAGTGTGTCAAGTGTGGAGTGAATCATCATTAGCCCTCTGGCAGTTGCATTCAAAGCTCAATGAAGAGGGCTGACGTCTCACTTTAGGAATTTAATATAACCTTGTATTATGTACTAGGACTGATTTAAACATGACAGAATTTTCCATTACTGTATAAAAGGTCCCTTTATTTATCGGAATTAATCATTGGTTGCCAAAGAAGATTCTTTTACCAAAGGAGAAAAATGTTTGTCCAATGTCTTATTCACTTCTTGTAAAGTCCACGCCGTTCCTTATTCATGGCAAATTATTTTGTACTTGTCATATAGGAAAATCAACGAGAATTTTCTCAGGAATGGGCGCAACCAACAGGGGGAGTTGTCGCTTTTCCTTGCCATTAAATGGAAAAATGGAAGCCATATTTGTTATGGGCGAATAACGCCAAATGATGACGTAGAGATTATCTTTCCTGTGATTGGTGGATTTGGTAAAGCCAAAGGTCACGTATATTTGGCGCTCTTCGTGCAGGACTAGTCTGGCGCGTTTTCGAAAGAATAACGTAAATGAAGCAACATATATTCTATACTCGTTCTTGGAGTAATTCGGAATATATTCGTGTAACGTTTTTCACATTACATTTATTTATATGGCGCTGACGTGGAGAATGTTTGCAGTACTTTTCGGACTTGTCAGGAGCAAAGCTGAGCAAGTCAGCTGCTTTGAGAGTAGCGTCTAGCAAACTATGCTAGCTTGATATTTCACATTGGAAATTATTTTGCTTATCTCGCGTGGCTTTCACAATGAACTTTGCCATTACTGTTCTTTTACACATACGGGAACGCGAATAAGAAGGCAGCAAGACAGTCTCCAAAGTTGCAGCATTCCAACTTGGTAAGTTCTTCTTTGTTTTGTTGTTTTGTGTGTCTCGTACACAGGTGACGTTACCCTTGCTGTCATTTTGCACGAAAGCTGCATGTACCATTTAAGACGTCCCACTAAATGTTTGTCCTACTTGGCAGTTACACTAGCAGCTGTAAGTTACTGTCGTCTTCTGGATATCTTTTATAGCTTGGTCCTTGTGTCAATTACAGTCTTCTCCCCAGAGATGGGGTGTTGCTGGGACACTAATATTAAATGATACTCCTGTTACAGTAATAAGTGGCAGGTGGGCTGATTGAAACTCTTACAAGCTGATATTCCTTGGGGCAGCACCACCATTACAGTTTTGAGGGCACAGTTAATTATTTAGCCAGTCATTCCTGTCCTTGCTGTCCTAATTAGTGATTGACTGCAATGTTAGGCCTCCACTTCTTTAACAACATTCTCTTTTCCATTAGGTCTGTTAAAATTATGGCTGGTGTTGTGGCTATGGCATCTGTCATTGAGGACTTTGAGATTCAGGTATGTATATATTTATAGATCTATATTTAAGGCACTGTGATATGGACTGTGTATAGCATGCACTTACTGTCAAGTTGTAAAGGGGTTTTGCAAACATACATTCATATGCTTCTTCATATTTTACAATTCCTCCCACCATTTTTACAGCCTTGCAAAAAATCACACAAAGATGGTGGCAGTCCTGTTGCCAAGACAATCACAAACTACTTCGCCCCTGTGCCCAAGCCTGTGGAGAAGCCTTTTTCTCCACCCCGTTCCAACAACATTATGGACTACTTCAACCGGAAGGCGCCGTCTTCCAGGGAGAAGACCAGTACACCAGAGCAGTCCAAGGAGAACTGTCAGACATCTCAGCCTGCAGAGAAACACACCACCCCAGAGGGAACATTGAAACAGCCTGGCAGGTCCTCTCAGAAACAGGGAAGGAAGCCCAGCAAAGCTGCCAGGAAACTTCAAGATCTTGAGGCTGTTAACTCTACCAAGGAGGTCTGTCTGGTCGTGGATGAGCCAGATAGTAGCAGAGACTCAGCAGGACAGTCAGCCAGCAGCTCTGGCATCCTGGGTAGTGATACAGCAGCTCTGCTGGCCCAGCTTAGTGTTGATACTTGTACAGCTGACAGAATCTCACAGGGGAATGACACTAAGACTGTCACTGTCGAGCAGGCCCAAAAAGATGAACATCATGAAGATGCTTCCACGTGTGGGGTGCATATACAGCTTAAGCCAGAACTGAACTGTAATAATTTATCTCCAATAGCACCACCAAAGGATAAGGTAAAACGGGCCAAACCTGCAATGAGAAACCCCAGGAAAAGGCAGCCACCAAAGGCAGAGCAGTCAGAGCCAGAGGGAAAAGAGGCAGAGAAGTCCTTGTGTGATATTAGCATGGAGGTTAATGTGGACGAGGCCTCTCAGGTGAACACCAGCACAATTACCATTTCCTTTGAGGATTTCCTGCAGAGCCAGAACCAGGGGGAGGGGGAAGAGGAGATGGAACAGAAAGATGCTAGAGGAGAGGAGAGTAAAATTACGACAGAGGCAGAGGAGATGGAGACTGACCAGTTGAATACTCCTATAGCTGATGAAAAAGTGGCTTCCGAGGAGCCATCTCTTCAAGTCTCACCCCGAACCCTCACTATCCAGGCTGAGGTGCATGCAGTCTCACCAAAACAGGAAGCAGTCATGGCTGTGGGAAAGGTGGCCTCCATCTTCAGCAGGAGAAAAGGGGCGACGAGTGAGGTGACATTGTCTCCTCCCTCACAGGTTAGACATCAACTCCCTCCTCTCTCTCTGACGCTAAAGCGGAAATCCAATGTGGTTCTCCAAGAGGAAGATCTCGAGCTTGATGTGGTTGAGAGTGAATCCACACCTAAATGTTGTCAGGCAGACAGGAAACAGTTCATGGCTGCCTTTAAGCAGCCCAGCATGGATGGGGCCAAAACCAAGCCTGGTAAGATCCAGGGCAAGCAGAAGCAACCTGCAGAGAAGACCTCCCAGGCTGGAGACAAGGAAGCTAAAGAGGATACTGTAATTGTACAATCTGTGGAGCAACACAGTGCTGCCTGTCCAGAAAATAAGGGAGCTAAACAGAAACTAGCAAGAAAAGGCAAAAATAAGGCCAGAGAAAATGAGGAGGCAGTCATCACCTCACCTGCAGCTGCCACTCAGGTAGAACCTGCGGCCATGAGCGTTGAGGCTGATGCTATAACAGAGGAGCCTACCACCACTTCAGGTACCACGATCCCAACTGTGAGGCGGTCCAGAAGAATGGCACTCTCTAGGCAAGCACCTGAGGCCATGGCAGCAACCCCTGTCCAGAAGACCAGGAACCAAGACAGGTCAGAGGATGCTGCATTACCCCAGGACAGCCCTCTCCAGATATCTACCCCAAAGACTCACAAGTCCAAACATAGCGTGTTCATGGCAGAGTTAGTCAGTCCAGCTGACAAGAAAGGAAGTCCAATCAGGTGACACATGCATGTGGTTTTGATTTAATGTATTTGTATCTTTTGAATGTTGCATTGTTTTATAATGTTCCAATTAACATGCTTTCTTTTTCTTAAGGATAAAATTTACCAGAGTCCATAAAAAGAAATCAAAGTCTCAGGCTGAAAGTGATTTTCAAATACTCAGTCCTTTGGATACTAAGGTAAGAATAAAGTGGTTTTGTCCTTAATTTAGTGTAGATACTTATTTGGCAGAGAACAACAACCATAATAATGGGCTGAGGATGAAATCTCTCGTCTCTCTTTCAGATATCTACTGCCTCTAATAGGAGGAATCAGGCCAAGAAATTGGTGGAGAAAGCCAAAGTTATCCAGCAGAGTAAGAAAACTGCTATTGAGGTTAAGAGCACCGTAAGGCGGTCTTCAAGGTCTCAGACCTCCACTAAGAAGAGCTACTGTGAAGATGAGGTACAGTCAAAGGCAAACAAGAGAGATGACACTCAATTCTGTCAATTTTAAATGTTAAGCACAAGCTAGTCAAGTGGTTAAGCCCCCTGCCTCTGGCACCACATATGCCATTCATAGGACAATAAGCAAACAAGAAAGGGACCAATAAGAGAACTGTTAAGGAATCAAAAGATTTTTATCAATTTACAGCCCTATTGACCAGGACATACCGTACAATTTGAGGCCTTTCTCACCCCACTTTGGTCCATCAGGGTTTCAGTTCCTCCTGCAGAGCATCGCTCACTGCTAATCCTTGTTTATAACACAATGTGTCATACAATCATGTACAACGGGCCACCTATGTGGCAAAACTCGAAAATTTAAAAAAAATGTAACACGCCCAGTTTTTTCTTAGTCTGTATCCTTTATTGTTTGTATGTGAGTTTCAGCTGTATAACTAACTAAATTGTTTGTTTTGTCAGGATTCAGTCATCTGCCTGGAGGAGGACAAGACTGCTACTGTTCAGATGGTAGCAGGGAAGGGTAAATCCCAACAACTATTACGCAGTCTAAATGATGTTCTGGGGAAATCCACATCTGTCAGCAAGGAGACCAAGACACCCCTAGGTAGGTTTCTCCACTCTAATTGCACTTGCAGTTCAGCATTTTATTTTAATCTCTAAAAGAACACTAATGGTGTTGTATTTTTTCCCACAAGGCTCAAAAGTAGCACCCTTGTCCCAGGAGAAAAAGGCTCAGAGGGCATCGATGGTGGTCTCGATCTTTGATGAGAGCAGCCGTGAGGGCTCAGAGAACTCCCAGGATGACGAGCAGTTCAGGGCGCGTAGAGAGTTCCTGAAGAGCGGCCTGCCGGACTCCTTCAGGAAGCAGATAGCCAAGACCGCTGCCACCAAGGAGGCCTACTCCCTCTCCTGCTCCTCCTTTCAACCGGTTATACACATGCTGCAACCATCACAGGGTATGCCATTCATTCAGTTTTCATCATCATTAGATAGGGTTAATAAGATAAATATGTCTGTTTTGTTATAATGCTGGACTGATGAAAACATGCTGTGCCTCTTCCCCTCAGATTTATCTGTATTTGTGTGTTATATTGGCAGATTGCCCTCTCTGGAGTCTACCGTGGCCTGAGTCTTCTTTCCTGTGCCATCTGAAAGAGCTTTGGTGCCCACCACCCGAGCCACTTCCATCTCTCAATGACTCATTTGGTTTTAAGACAGAACCAGCCTCTAGAGCTTTTTGTGAAAGGGTAAGTTGAAATGCCTGTGGCGGTGATGATGATGATGATAATAATAATGGGATACTTAATTGATCCCTGTAGGAAAATCAAGCTGGTAGGGATTCATTCAAGGATCAGCAGGGCAGATATTTGCCAGCACAGAGCTTGAACCAAGGTCGTCCAGTTGAAGGACAGGTTTGTTCACCAGTAGGCCACTATTTGTCTGCTAATATAGTTATACAGTAGTTGTGTGCTTTAAGTAATCTGTTAATGGATGGGGTAACACTATTCCCTAATTGTATTTGTCCTTTCTCAGGGTTCTGGCTGGAGGCAGGAGCTCTCTGAATGTGTCCGTCGGCTCCTGGTGGAGGAGGTCAGCACCTCTAACCCTGCCTTCCCTGTTCAGAGGTTCCTAAGTCGCTTCCTGAAGAGACGCACTGACCACCTCCAGCAGTGCACAGCCTCAGGTCAGACCAACAAGGAGACACTACATCATCTTAAGACGACACAATGGCAATGCTAGCTCTGATTCCCAGTTATTTTTCAGTTTATTCAGGATGTCCCCTATTTTCACTCAGTAGCAAGTACAACAACAGAAATTGACACTACTAGTGAATTGTGAAGTTGCATTCTATAATAATTTAATCCAAATTCCCCCAAGAACAAACGCATATTGGGTGCATGAATTACTTCTTTTTTCTTTTTTTTTAAATCAAGTAATGTTTGCAAACAACAGTTGAGAATGGATTATAACCAAATTGGAGACCAAACTAGGGATAAACGTAAATCAAAATGACCTGATCCCTGTGTAGATGCATCATATAATGCAATGTTTGAGGCCACATGCTCAACAGTGAGTAATTACTAGGTAATAATGACTATTCCATGCTGTTAGCCATCAGTCTCAACCCTCATACCTGTATGCTGTTTAGAGCCAGAGGCTGTAACCAGAGTCACCAGCACCCAATTGTCAGCTGAACCCGTTGGAGGGAAAAGGAAGAGGAAGGATGAAGGGGAAATGACAGGGAAGGTGGCTAAGAAGCAGCGGTCCAACCATTCGGGGGAGATTGCCTCCACGTCAGAGCCTGCGAAGAGGGGAAGCCGTATGAGACAAGCCCTGAGACACAGGCTGGAGAAAGAAGAGGGGAAAGACAAAGCCAAGCCTTTAGCTGAGGCCATCCCTTCCCAAGATGACTCTGTGGTTGTGTTAGATGAAGATGACTTGCCCTTGGGTGGGAACAGTGGCAAAGAAGGTGAGGGACAGATTCTGTTCAGTTGTCAAGTCAAGAACTTTATTCGTCACATAAGCATACAGGATGTGCAGTGAAATGAAAAGTGGCAATGCTCACGGGATTGTGCAAAAAACAGTAACAGTATTACAATAAAAAGAGGCAACAATATTTACAGTAAAAAAAAAGAAGCACATGATTTACAATAGATTAAGACTATAAATAAGGGATCTGAAAAATATGAAAATATGTGAAAAGTGTGTGTCTGTGTGTGTGTGTGTGTGTGTGTGTGTGTAAGAGGGGCAGTGTGGGGGCCCTGGTGAGGTCAGAGTTCACAGTCCTGATGGCCTGGAGAAAGAAACTCCGTCTCAGTCTCTCTGTTTTGGCTGCGTGACTGCGGAGGCGCTTGCCTGACCGCAGCAGCTGAAACAGTCCATTGTTGGGGTGGTGAGGATCCTTCATGATC
>OOFE01010921.1:0-30521 GCA_900323365.1 Monocentris japonica
ACCTTCTTCCATTGCTCCATGGTCCAGTTCTGACGCTCACATGCCCATTGTAGGCGCTTTCGGTGGTGGACAGGGGTCAGCATGGGCAGTCTGACTGGTCTGCGGCTATGCAGCCCCATACGCAGAAAGCGGGGATGCACTGTGTTCTGACACCTTTCTATCATAGCCAGCATTAACTTTTTCAGCAATTTGTGCTACAGTAGCTCTTCTGTGGGATCGGACCAGACAGGCTAACCATCGCTCCCCACGCGCATCAGTGAGTCTTGGGTGCCCATGACCCTGTCGCCGGTTCACCGGTTGTCCTTCCTTGGACCACCCCACAAGACCTGCCGTTTTGGAGATGCTCTGACCCAGTCGTCTAGCCATCACAATTTGGCCCTTGTCAAAGTCGCTCAGATCCTTACGCTTGCCCATTTTTCCTGCTTCCAACACATCAACTTCAAGAACTGACTGTTCACTTGCTTCCCAATATATCCCACCCCTTGACAGGTGCCATTGTAATGAGATAATCGATGTTATTCACTTCACCTGTCAGTGGTTTTAATGTTGTGGCTGATCGGTGTATACCCACATTTCTAATGCATGTGTAAAATCAACACAAGGGTGGCAGTGACACTTTTTTTGGCTTCTTGGGAGGGCTGTGATTCCCAAACTGGGCTCCAGGGACCTCTAGGGTCCCCAGCAAAGTGACACATTAATGTTATTATCATCTCACTCCCTAGAAGTTAGCACAACGAAAGGCTGTGTAGCTGTTTTCATCATAGGTTTCACTCTCCCCATCTACTACATAGACAGTTGTATAATTGCATATCAAGTCCAATCTAACAATTAAAATCTCAGACGAGGACAAACTGATCAAATGGATGTCTGTCCTCTAATGCGCCTCTTCTTGGGAATCCCCAGACCGGGCTGGGCTGCTCCTGGTCGGCTACTCCGAGTCCGAGGTTTTTGTAAATCCATTGCCATGTTTTGTAATCAACCACTGTCCGCTGTGAGCGATCCAGTCCGATGATTTGTTCCCGCTCAAAGCCAGTCTTGCTGCAGGGAGGAGCGACCTGAGTGCAGCTGAGCTGAGCATCACAGCCCGCATTCAAGGAAACGGGCAAACACAGCACTTTTTACACTTTCCATAATGTTCTAGTCTTCGTACTATACCTATCTTAAAAATGCCATTCGATGTGGACTTTCTGAAAGCCGTCTGCGTGTCTGTTTGAATAGCCGTGGACCCGGGAATCTCTGCCCGGTCAAGGGAGACCCCTCAATTATTTCCTGCGCCAAGAATTGTAAAGACATGGTCATTACACCGCATCTGTGGTAAGAAAACAAGCTTTTCTAACGGCAACCTCAACCGGCGGTCTCGGCGATATAGGAAAACAAACGTACCACAACGACGGTACATTGAATTGATAGGTACAGCTAGTCGTTGACGCTTCTTCCCGCTTACCCAAGTGGGGAGCCCAGCGTCTCATCCTTTTGTATTAGCATCCTCACTGAATCACCGAGGACCAGTCAGACATGACCACCTAGCTAGCGCTAACTTAGCTAGCTAGCTGCTAGTCCGGGATGAAACCAAGTAGCCCGACAGGAGTACCGTTAGTGATAAGTAACCCAGTCGGCTGGAACATGGTTGCAGTAGTGGAAGCTTAAACAAGTCACCCGGTCAGCTCTGTGATTGACTTTGATGACAGACGTGTTAATGCGTCACTGACATTTTCACCTTTTTAATTTGTCAGGCTTCATCCGTTACTCTCACGTTTCATGGACGCCTTAACGTTATATGAGTATTATATGAGCGTGCTTGCGCCTCGTAATCCTCCATATTCCGCTCATCATGCTGTCAGTGACGCGACCCCAACTAATTGAAAGTTAGCCAACTACCGGTTTAAAGGAATGCTCCACAAAAATGATTCTCCTCCTGCCTCTTTTTCAGCTGAAGGTCAGTCAGTGACTTTGCAGTCGTTTAAAACAGACAAGCATCACATGAATTAAAGAGCAGAAGAGGGGACTGGAAAGATGAATTCACCAACAGTGTGACATTGGCACGCTTTCATACATGGATTTAGCTTTGAAGAACAGTTTTTCTGACCCAGGCCCGTAGAGCCCTCCTGCTGAAGATGACCCCCTTTCATTTAGACGAAGTCTTCGCAGAGTTTGTGTACCTCATCCCTTAGTAGAGACAGAGGACATACGCAGAGGCCAGCCTTCTCTTTAATGCCCAACATATTGAATTCAGGCTGTCTTTTTTTTCACCAGATGAGATTAATCTACAGTAAGTAATAGAACCGGATGATGTGATTACTCATTCTTGTTTAATTAGCTGAAACATCCAAGCCCAAAATACAAAAGTACAAAATTCAGGCAGCAGCTGGACAAATATACGGTATGACTCATCTTTAGCTGTCCCTCTCCCTACGCTTTCATAATGATTTGCTCTCATAAGCACCAGAATGTCACTTTAATCGTGTTCTCTTGTTATTGCAATTATTACGCTCTATTTATAAACACTTTTCTCTACAGCCTAAGTTCTTGTCTTGGAAGATGTAATGCATGCAGTGCTGATACAGATAGCCTAATTCCTTTCTAATAGGCCTTGCCTTTTCAGTTTTTCATCAAAACGGTGGAGAGTCTGGCTCTTTCCAGTTAGTTTGGTAAAGATCTGCCTAATTTGAAAAGATGTGCTGCTTAGTGCTTCTACGTGTCACTACATGACACAAGATCTACGTCTTGTTAAGCTGCTATTGTACTCCTAGTTTAGATGGTTGAAACACTGCTCTGTTAATCAATATACATTATTACCCCGTTGTAAGTTCAGACAATAGTTGTCCTCAAACAGAGACAAAGACCCTGTAATATGATCTTGGGACATGAGTCTGCTTTTGTTGGCCCACTTTAATTATGCAACAGAAAGGGGCGATCAGCAAACTTGCTGTGGAACGATGGTCGATAATGTGATGTTGTGGGCAGCTCGTACCTGGCAGGTGTCTGTGGTAACAATGCCGACATCGACATCTTTCCTCCCCTGCTGAGGTAAAATAACAGTCATGCCTAAATGTATTACACGTTTGCGGTGAGTGATGTGATTATCATTGTGTGAAACATCTGATCTGCATCTGCTGCAAATAGGATTTAGCCTAGCTGTGAAATGAGCAGGCTGATTAAAGGTGTGCTGAGCCAAGTGCACTCAACAACAATAATCTGCTAAAAGAGAAACTGATTTCTTGTTCTCTTGTATTGACATTAAAGCTCTGGTTTGTTTGGCTGTGGGTTTCGCCAAGCTGCTTGTCATCCTGGGTGCAGAGGGCGCTTAAATCTCCAGTTTATTTTCTTCATCCCTTCTCAGATCTCATACAGCAGGAAATGCAGAGGCTTCTGAACTCACTAGAGTCTGTTGAGTTCAAGAAGCCAAGAAGACAGGCAGAGTCTTCTTGGCTTCACCCGAGTCAGGACAGCTGATAGCTACTGCTTTTTTGTGATATTATTGATCTATTATCTATTGATCCCTGAAGGAGAAATTTGTGTTTTGAATCACCCCCTTTACATATGCAGGTCAGAGCACAAGGTCAGCTATAAAAAAGCCCCTGGAGCTGGTAGGGATTTAGCTTCTTCAGCAGGGCAGATGTTTGCTATTGCAGGTGATTGAACCCAAACCTTGTGGTTGCCACTATGCCTGCTCAAACCTGTTTATTTCAAGACCCTTGCATTTGCATTCTTTTAAAGCAAGAGGTCATCCTAAAAAAGGAATTCACAAATGTTATGATCTTAGACGGTTAAAGGCACTGTTGCTGTGTCAACCAAGACCTTTTCCCCATTTCGCTGTCAGCAGGCAGCTACAGGGTTTGTATCTTGATGACAGAAAGAGGGTGTTTTACCCAACCTCAGCATATTTACTGAGGGTTTTGTCAGGACTACTATAAAATTCCCTCCCAACCCAACCCAACAGAACCAAATGTCTCAAACATTGACTATAACATCCTGCGGGACCTGTGGGTTTTGTGTTAAGCTGCACAACTAATGAGCACATGGGCCTGTGCGCTTAATTTAGTAAGCTCTTCAAAGCCTTTGCCCACTCTTTATTGCATTATGTGTTAAAGAATTTTTGGTTTATTTAACTAACTATTTACTAACTGTTCTTGGTCATGTGGTAATGCTGCAAGACTTTTCATGAGGTCATTTGATGCTCTGAAACAGAGGGGAGATGAGTAAATTGCCATACTACTTACTTAAATACACATTTGATGCATCACCATACAAGTATCACAGAAGATACTTAACAAAAGGGAGTCATAGGGACAGCTCCATCAGGTCTCAAAGTTTACAAACAAATGATCTTACATAATCTTGACAAATAACACATTTATGCCTTTTTAATTGATAGTTCACAGTGATGAGAAACAGGAAAGATTGGGAGGGGAGGGGGTGACGTGACAAAGGTCCCAGGCCAGTCTTGAACACAGGACACCCCACTTTATTTTATCTACAGCTGCCCCCATGGGGGCAACCATTACATTTTGAATTTAGTTGTTCATTTCTCTTAACCAGCTATTGTCAAATTGTGGGACAATATTTCTGTGTCCTTCAGTTTCTGTAAAATAGCTTTGTTAGGATTGTTAGTATTCCTCATAAGAGCCACAGGGCACAGTAAGCAGTAGCATGTGAAAAGAAAAATAACCAAATTCAAAATATGAAAGTTTCCCTTTAAGGATTCGGGCATTTGTTTAGCTTGGCTTTTTTTTGGTAAGGTGCTAGTCTTGTTTTAAAAGTACTAGCTATGGGCTAGCAGGCAAAGATATTTTTCATCCCTGTTCCCATTAATTTAGCATTAGCAGTGGCTAAAATTTGCTGATGCCGATTACTAGACAGTCAAAACAGGTATTTTTCTTTATTAATAATAATGATAATAATAATAACAGCTAATCTCCGATAAGCAGAACAAGGATCTGCAAATGTCCTGCTAATGTAGACAAAAAGAATAGTAACAAATGAAGTCTTCATCTCCTGCTTGTGCCAGATCATTAGCGTTGTTTACTCAGCTCTTGTGAATGGCGAGTGTCTCCAGAGTTCAATTTAATGAACCTCATAACTCTGCACATATGGTATAATCCTTTACCTTGTGCAAGGAACAGTTCTGAATACTGTATTCATGTTTTTTATTCTACAGTTAGAAGCACCAGTCATTTTTTATGATCAGATAGTCTGTATCATTAGTTCTGACTTTAGGAAAACCCTTTGACTCAAATTCAGCTGCTTTTTTGGAGCATGTAATGATGAAATGATATTGAGATGAGACTGAGTTTGTTTTGTGTGCGTGATTGGGCTGAGAGGGCATTTTGGGGGAGACAAACATGGGGAAGGGAAGTGAAGGCTTGCTTGTTTAGAGGTCATTTCATAAATGTAGGGAGACAACTAGTGAACGTCTTGCTCACTGTAGCATTGTGTGAAAATTCTGCAAAGGATAGGCTACTTTCCTCAGAGAATGCGCTGTAGTAAACCAATATGTCAGCTGAAAGGAAGAGGCTACTGATGATGTTACTGAAATACAATTTTGTTGTTACTATGGTATCGACTAAACTATGGTATCGACTGAAGCAGAAATGCCATTAAAATAATCTTTAAAAGGGCATTCCCCCAGAAGTGCTTGGGGGTTTGGGGACTTGATGCTTGCTTTTAAAAACTCATTTCTGGTGAGTTTTGTCCAGTGGCATGTACATCCCCTTTTTAAGGGATCATTTTCATTTTCCAGCAACTAAAAAATATGTTTCTACACAAGATAAGCAAGCTTTCAATCAGTATTAACATTTCTAGATTATGTCACTTGGTTTATACCAAATGTCTATCATTATTATTGAGTAACTGAAGGTTCTGCTGTGTTGCACTGTTCTATCAATAAGTGATCAACTCTTTTTCCCTTAAGGATTCCAAGTGAAACTGTGCCAGGCTGCTGAAAGCAAAGAGGCATTTAGAGAATCACTTTATTGACAGTTTGGCATGCTATTTAAAAAGTATGGCCAATATTCAAAACAAAAGTAATTACACAGTCACTAACCCTAACAGTGTGAAAACTGGACAAGTGAAATAGATGTAGACCTAGCTTTTATATTGTGTTTATAGACCAGCTAATAGTTGCTTCTCAACGCAGTTTGGCATCTCTCTTTGGCATTTTTTCATCTGAAGGAGCTCCATATTCCTTTTATCTGCATCCATTGGATAGCAGGGGGAAGAAAATGTCTTGATTTTATGGAGAGGATGAAAACATTAATGTGGCCTTAAATGCTCACCGCCGATCAATGTAAGATCTTAAAGAGAGGTAAGGCATGTGTTCCAGCTTTAAATAGCCTACATGTAGTGGAGATACTGCAGTATAAATACCCTTCAGACTGGCTATATACCTCTTTAGCTCCTCAGATGATCAGTAATGCCCTGCTCTGAATCTGAAAATAGCACACAGGACAAAAAAGGCACATCATATCACATCATATCATATATCATATCAAAAAATCCTATAATGTCATGATAGAATTTTTGACACGTCCTCCTTTCTTCTGTCACACCACATACCATATACTTTACATGTCCTGCTACGTCACATCACATATAAGTCATATTTCTTATAAATCACAATAAAGTGGATATGTCGTATTTGATTGATTAGTATCTATATTTTTACCTAGCAGAATATCCCTCTCGCAGGTTTAAGTGAACAGATTTGGGTTTTAGGTGTGATGAACAATATTACCTGTTGAGGGACACAGGAGAAAAAGGCTCTGAGAGGAACTCCTTTCAGGTTTTAAAAGGAATGCTTTCACCATGATTTCTTGACTTGACAAGATCATGAGTAAAAAATGAGGCCTCTCAGTCCAATTTTGGTCAGCGTCATGTCTTACCCCAAAACATGACAAGCTTAAGCCCTTGAATTTCACTAGACCTTGATCTAGACCTTGGAAGTCATTGAAAAGTTCTTTAATTTGATGTCCAAGTGAGTGTGGGAACCCTGTTTCATACGTTGTGTTTCTTTCGACCTTGGGTATCTGCTTTGGATTATTCAGCCTGTCAATCCATTATGTGGATTTAATGATCACATTTTCATTATGGACCAATTGGATGTGGCAGTGCTCAGGGTAACCAGAGCAAACAGTCTACATCTTCCCGCAGGCTGGTTAAAGGACTGTCCTCACATCGAGTCCTCCAGCATGCAGACAGGATGAGATGATCTGAGACCAATAAGTTAATATCATGTCAAAAGTCTAAATTATTATGTACATATATATATACATATCGAAACCTACAGCCAGCCTATTTCTAGACCCAGTGCTTTTGTGTCTCACCAGAAGTCTGCTGCTCCGATGAATTGCCTAGACTTGAAGGCGATGGCATAGCAAGTCAAGGCAACTGTGCCTCATTTGAGCAGTGAGTGTTGTCAATTCCTTTTTGTCTGGTGACATTTTCCTCCAAGCCCAGGCATTACATGAATGTGTAGAGAAGGGTCTTCTCCCCTGTCTGCGAGATACTAGTGTCATTGTTGCTTCAAGTAACTGAAGGCTCCTCTTTGACCTGTAATGGTATTTGCCATTTGTGTAAGCCACTAGACAATTAGCCATATGCTATAGCAACTTGAAACACAATCACAGTTAAACCTTCATTATCTGAACCTCAGACCTTTGAACCAATCAAATGTTTTTGACTGAGCGGAAAGTGCATCAATAGGAAAATATAATAATTGCACATAATGTTGGAAATTTCTGTACGACTCATACAGCTAAATGCATTTAGAGGGAAAATTACACATTACTGTTTTAGCATGTATGTGCTGGAATTTCAGTGTTCTGAATTTTTCCAGGGATGATATCCTTTCCTGAGGGGTTTGACTAAACAATCTTTTATAGAGGAGTAAGCTAAAACTTCAAATCTTTGTCTGTGGTAAAATTTGCACTAAAAACACTTGAGGCTAAATTAAGCCACAAACGTAAGATCAACTTCCCCTCTCCAGTTTAGACCAGCCCCTATATAGCCAAGCAAGTGTCAAGTAGACTTCTGCATTCCTCCTAATAAGTGTTAAAGTTCCTGTCTGGGAAACCTTTAACTTTCTACATGTGATCTTAAGAGTGTGTGACCCTGAAATTAGTCCACTGAACCATTCTCCCATTCTACCGTTCCCTCATGGCAGCCCTGGTCTTGTCCTCCTGCTTAGAGGACCATAATCACAGTGACTGGATTTAGAAGATTAAGCTCATGACTAATCAAATCCTGAGCGGAGATTCTCCAACCTGCTAACTGGCATGGGACTGCCACTTCTGTCCACCTAACCAGGGCTCATATAGACAGCTCCTCATGTGTCTAGTACTCCCCAAATTTTTAGGATGCTCTCAGTGGCACTATTATTTCCCTGTGGACTGAAAGTCTACTATGGAGCTATGTTATCTGTATGGCTGTTATGGCGTAGGCATAGAGTAGTACGGCTTTACATTGCAAAACCCATGTGTTCACACTAAACAACGATTAGCATTTACATGAACAGTCCTTGGGAAATTTAGTAGTTGGTTAAACGTTTTCAACCCGTCTCTTTTACCTTTATATAAGTGCAAGATTCTGCTATAATGCATAGTGGTAAAATAATATATTGTGCTATCAGTGAAAATCAAACATTACAAGAATGAGAACAGAAAGTTGTGTAATTCTGTGCAAAGTTTCATGTCGTCATGTTTAAATATAATTGAACTACTTGGGGTTTCCATCTCTAGTTCACAAACACCAGCCTGTATTATTACGGTGCAGCAACATAGTAAAAGACACAGTAAAGTTTCTACTGTAGGTTACTCCTCATGTCTGCTTCCTTATTAGGTCAAGGAGAGTGGCTCTATTAAATAGGCTAAGTGGAAGACACTGTCTGCATGGACTTAGCGTCTTGTCTTAGCTTAGATCCTAGTTGGCTTAAGGCAGGGATGATGACGTTGTGAATTATAGATTACAGTGCGTGAGTCTACGGTGAAGTTGCAGAGTGAGAGTGCGTATGACATATTGGGCAGTGGACTCAAGGGTGTGTTGCTAACATGTGAAAGCTTAAAAGATGCATCTTGTTGTTAAAACAGGAGGGTGCTGCTGAATCAGCTGTCTTTATGAACACACACTAAGCACACTGCCGAGAAGTCCAGGGAGGCCAAACATGTAGATTGGTGACCCCGTACAGGCGTCACGTCACCGCTTGCGGCGGTCTCATTAACCTAAAAAGGTTCTGTTTGTCTGCCTGTCTCCTGCTCCCTTACAATCCGCTACAAACTGCTATCTGACTGATGATAACTAACGCCATGTGTACAGAAGGTTAACCAAATCTATTTTAAATCTAATATTGTCCTTCTAAAAATATTAACCGACATGTCATAGGCTAAACCGGGGGGTGTTCTTATCTGGTAGCTAGCAGCTAGCAGGTATGAGCTAGTCTCCAAGTATAGGCCTAGATGCTGCTTGTATTGATTTGGTGTCCTTACCCAGTTGCCATCGTCATTATAATGGTAATTAGATGTTCAAGGATTTATGTTGCAAGTGCAGTCCTGCGGGATGACCTCAATCTTCTGCAGTGGTATACACACAGTGAGCATAGACATAAATTAACGTAGCGATCTGCCACACAACAGGGCCAGATTGTAAACAAGGTTGAATGGATGTGAAATGTTAATTAGCCGTCCTGTGTGTTGTCCCCTTACCTCCGTTTGTCACAGCAGGCCATGTGGCTATCGGCTAATGTCAGCAAGCCTCAACGAGTCAATATAGGTTCAGTTTGGGTTGGAGATGTGGAGACAACAGGCTTTCTGTAAAGTGCAGACCTCTGCTGAATGGAGTGTGTTGGTTAATCCCTAGTGTCACCGATCTCATAACAAACATAATGAAAGGCTTATTCAGTAATGCACACTGTAATGAGAAGAGCGTTATACACCTATGCTTCCAAAAATAGCTCACTACCTCTTGATTGAGCTTCTGCGGGATGGAGTGACATATTCTGATTGGCGAGGATTGTTTTGAAAGGCTTCGGGAGGGCCAAACACTCATCTCTCCAAGGGACGAACCTGACCAAGTGCTGTCTGAGCACTGATAGTGTGGCTTAACATCTGGCATTGATGTACAAGGGCACTGTGATGGAATGAGGGAGGCGAGGTTGATGAGAGAGTGTACCTTCCCTTGTGTTTCAGATGAGCAGCGAGTGAGCGCGAGGAAGTGTGCTGCTGAGCTGCCTCAGAGGATGCTCCGGACCCGCGGGGCCCAGCGCTGCTGAGGGAGGACCACGGAGCCAACGGGAGCCCAAAAGATCCAGCATGTCGCACCACCCACACTACCAGCGAGGCCCCCACGGCCGCACCATGAGCTCCGAGGAGAGGAGCTCCACGCCAATCAACAAGACCTCCACGCCAACTCATAAGAGCGCCTCTTCCTCTTCCTCGTCCCAGCGCGACAGCCGGCAGGTGAACAGTATTTTGGGTTGCTGCAATCTCCTGTCAGTGCCCATTCTTTGGAGACAGTTTCTGCAACACAAAAACAGACAGACAGATAGAGGGGAACAGGGCCCGCCAGGAAATAGTAAATCACTAAATATTAAGTCAGCAATTGTGCTTGAAGTGAGAAACAAAAACATCACTGAAAACTATTGTAATTCTGATGTGATGACCAGCCTCAACATTTAAATTACAACCTGAAGGGTACTACTCCAAATACAGTTGTTAGAGCCAGGCACCATTATGAGCCATTTTATCTCAAAAACCCTTCAAATGTTGTGCGTGTATGGTTATGTTTCCTGCTCAAGTAATGAAAGCCTCACGGAGGCATAGTAAACAATGAATTAGATACGTTCTTATTTGACCACAGCTTAAAACCTTAAACCTTAACTTCAAGCCCTCCTCACTTCAGTGGGCTGCTGTGTCACCATAGTCATGCCGAAACAGGACACTGCACTGGAATCTCTGACATCACAGCTTTTCCGTCGGTATTGGGTGATGAATGTTTCATGAGGGACAGGCGGCAGCTTGGTGCACCACTAAACATGTGGCGCGCTCTGGTATGCTGTGTGGGAGCCCAGCTTGTATCCATGGGAGATGGCGCTCTGAAGAGAAAAGGGGGTTGGGAGAGGGGTGGGGGGATGTGGCCTGTTTGAAGCGCAGAGTGGGACTGCTGCTTGATGAGGCAGACAGTTAACCCTTCCATCCCGTCTCTTCCTTGTTCCTTCAGATAACAAGGCCTTTTAAGGGTTGAGGGGTTCAAGCATTTAATTTCCTAGATGCTCCCTAATCCTCCAACCAGGGTAATCTGAAAGCAATAGGCTATCTATTGATGCTTCCTTTGCTTTTCATCTCTTTAATGTGCTTCGTTAAGTCAGTTACTAGCCAGCGAGGTAGCTAATAAGATAGCAAC
Source organism: Monocentris japonica (assembly GCA_900323365.1). Lineage (NCBI taxonomy): Eukaryota > Metazoa > Chordata > Actinopteri > Trachichthyiformes > Monocentridae > Monocentris > Monocentris japonica. Next base: position 11,392 of record OOFE01010921.1, read on the forward strand.
AAATGAGGTCCAATAGATACATTTTATTTTGTACATGCAACATAGTCAGCAAGGAATAAAGATAGTCAGTGACACATTAAGAATTAAATTGGGTATTGGTGTTGCAGCTGTTCTCCGTTTGCCAAATGGTGCAGTGAAGTACCAGTGGGTGGTCCAGGTACCTGATACATCCGGTACGGCAGCAGGATTATGATTCATAAATGCAGTTAGGGTTACAAATCCTGTCTTACTAGGTTCAGCTGTGTTCTCAGTTCATTATAAAAAAGGAAGATCGCACAGCATCTGCATATGTCTGAACACATTTTGGAGACACCCGATCGTAACCGAAGACATGCATGTCCATGAAAACACAATGTCTGTTGTTGTGACCATAACTGAAAGCTAACCACGCATCTGTCATCACGTGACCGTTGAAACATTGCTAATTGAATTGAGGATGTCTCCAGCAGAGACGAGGGTAGCTAAATTTCATTGACATTTTGCAAAGTGATACACGCACCTGTCATTGTGTATTACATTAAGTGGCAACTTGCGAGATAGCATTATGCTGAGTCATTGTCTGTGTAGTCTGTCCTGTGCAGTGAGTTTCGGTGATACAGTTCATCTGTGGGCTGCTGTTGAAAATGTACATCCTCCCCGGGGACTCCCGAGGAAGCACAGTAGACGCAGAGAAAAGACCTTAGTGAGCTTGAGTGGGTCTCAGCGTTGGAGGAAAAGTGAGTAGAGAGCATTTTGCAGGGAAAGCCTTAATGAGATCCAACCCCCCACTTTTAGATCAATACGTGTCACTTTCTCCTCTGCTGACATCCACTGTACGCTCTGGAGACCCTCACAAGTGCAATTAGAGGCACCACCTGCAGTAAGCAGACACACCCTCACAGATTCAAAGCATAATATAGTCTGAATCAAGACATTGTGCGTTTATTGCCGCAACAGTCCATTTGCGCCCTAACTGTCATTTCTCGGTCAGATAAGAAGGTAATGTTTTCGCCCTAGAGATAGTAGGAGTGATAGATGTGAAACGCACGGCGTGTTTGTGGCGAATATCAAGGAAAGGTTCCTTTGATAGCAGCTGGCCGGATTTATGACAGTAGCGGAATCAATGATGCGATTATCCACCGCCACAGGATCAGATAGCGGCTGTTTTCATGGTAATGAGCAAAACACACTGATGGGAGATGAAAGAATGATGAAGCGCTGGCACTGACTGGCACCGACAGAATAAATCTGTATCCTCTCTGTGAGGACGTCGGTGCAATAAAGCTCTTTTATTCTCAGCCCAGGTTATCACAGTGTCTAAGGTGATGGTTTGACACGTGTGACACTACAGTTTTGGTAGTTATTGGTCCAAAGTCTGGATTAAAAACAAGAGGAGATTGGGCCTTTGTCATCAGGGCGTCAAGACTTTGGAACAACCTGCCCAAGGAGTATCATCCTTTGATGCTGTATAGCATCATAAGGAGCTTGTCTATGATTGCTATTAGTCCTAAAGCCCTCCTTCCAACAGTAGAGGCTGTTGCTCTGTATTTGCTCCAGCCGGCAGGGTTCATTCACAGCAGTCTCTCTGGGAGGAACAGACGGGTAAGAGAAACTAACGGAACTGGGCTGCTGCATTGATATTTATAGGGCTGATTTAGCCTAAGGTGTCCCCAAGGAGTGTTTGTCCTTTCTCCTGCTCAGGGAGACCTTACCGGTAATAGTTTGATTCATTGCAGCATTAAAAGGTCTATTGTGCTACAGTATTGAGTGTTATTGCAGGTGGTGGATCCCCTGTCCCCCTATTTGGCCCATACAAAAATTGACACCAACGCACAGGTAGATTGGTGATTGGCTAAGTTTACTTTGAGATAGGGATTATATTCCAGTCCTTTTTATTGAGCTTTTTTTTTTTTTTTATTTAGCCGTTATTTAACTAGGTTGGCCCACTGACATCTCTTTTTCAAGGTATACCAGACAAAACAAAAATTCCATATTGAGTCTGCCACAAGATCCTTCATTAACAGTGTAAACCAGCTCTTTCAGTTTGAAATCATTTTGCTATGAGTTCAATGAAACGGGAGCAGAGTGACCTGTGACTGTAAACAATATTTTTCCATCTGAGCGTATAATTGGGTGAGGACATATTGAATTGGAACCAGAGGTTGTGTTCACTTATATCTTTGGCGGTTAGAATCTTAAAAAGATGCTCAAGTAGGTGCATTGCATTGCCAATATTGCAGCACAAGCCATCCTTTATTTAGTAGAGTATTGATTTATCAATTTGAGACAGCTGAATCGCTCTCCATTATGCTTCTTATAATAGACAGGAAACTTGTCTGCAGGGTTCCTCGTGAGCTGTTGCTTGTTATTGCCTGTTAGGCGCAGAAATCTCCAGGTGCAAGACTGTTATGTTGTAAATGAAGAAGCATTGATATATTGATCTATTCACTGGCATTATGGCAGCATTATACAGTTGACTTGTTCAGCTGAGAGTGACCTTATCCCTCTCAGTATAATGAGGTCAAGTATGGAGAGTGCAGCTTTTATGATGTGATTACGTTGGAGGGAGCGTTAGATTTTCGAATGAAGTTGAGATTTTCTATGGCCCACTTGCACCAGGCTTCTAAAAGGAGGGGGTGCAGTGGGTGGGGGAGAATGACATCATTAGCAGACGGATCCGCTCGCTTGGTCATTAGATTTAACAAGGTGCTGTCTCCATTTGTTAAATGTCCCTGCAAACCAAGAGCAGGTTTCTTCCTCTGCACACTCAAAGTGCTGCCTTAAAGGTGGGAACATCACACTCTGCAATGACGCGCCACAGCCTATTGTTTGTCTTGCCAGGGACATTGTGCATGGTAATGCCTTACTGGCCCTGCAGATCTGCTATTACAGATGCAGGAAAGGAAACATTCCACCCTAAGATACTCTTACACTGTTATATAGCATCAGTCTGTGATGTTCAATGCATTCCAGGAGTTATTTTGTAATCAATTGTCGTAACTTACTTTTTTGGCGTACCGCTTTCCCTCAACCTGCCTCGTCTAATTCTATTTCACTCAGTCATTTCATACTTTAAATGTCTTTTGTCAAGCCCCAGAGAACGGACTTGAGCTTGTTGCATTCAGTAGATGCAGGGGGAGAGAGCAATAGAGGTAGTGATAGATGGTTAATAAAAAACTCAGTCATGCCCCTTACTCAAAACACAACACGGCTTGTGGCTGCATTGCATTATAGTTACTGTCAGTGGAGAAATTGGTATCTCTGCCTCTTCTGTGATGGATTTCTCTCTGTATGATTGTTGAACGTTGATGCAAAATGATGAGTCTAGAAAGACACCCTTGCTGTTTGATTCTGAGGGACTGATACCAAAACCTGACGTTTATCGTTGATGTTTTAGATAGTTGTAAAATTTTCTGCTGTTAAACTCCATTGTAGCTGCGCTGGAAATATCTCAGTGTGACATCATCTAATTTTGGCCAGTGACACACAGCAATAAGGAAATACATTACCAAACAACAAAATGGACCCAGAAATGCAATGTACATTTAGCTGTTTTTAACAGAATTAAAGTGTTTTAAGATGGCTTTTTCTTAAAGTCTATTATGTCAGGCATACGTGCATAAACATACATGCACATGCATGCGTACACACATAATAAACCGCACTGTGTTGCTATGACGATGGTGTGATGTCATACCTGTCCCCACCTGACCTTACCGTCCCTCCTCTCCCGAGGCGTCCCTTTGATTTGCAGACCCAACAGAAGCAGGAAGAGCAGAGTCAGGAGAAAGCTAATGGAGTGGAAATGCTGAGGAAGAGGAATTTAAATGGGGCAGTATTTCTTTGAAATGTGAAGTACGGTCAAAGAATAAAGAATTGTGTCGTGCATTTCTGTTGTTTTCCTCTGTCTGTGACTGTCGGCATGATGGGCGCATCTCTTTTCTATTGCTGCAAATACTTCTCCTATTTCGCTAGTTCTGGAGGAGTGAGTGGATTAGTTCTGACACTGCTCTTTTACTCTACTCTTTTATTCATCCCTAGGAGGCAGACAGCTGGGAAATCATTGAGGGGCTGAAAATTGGTCAGAGCAACGTCCAGCGGCCAGATAAACATGAGGGCTTCATGTTGAAGAAGCGGAAATGGCCCCTGAAAGGCTGGCATAAGGTAGGATCCAGTGGCAAAACAACACTTTTACTCACTGGAATCGATATCTCTTGTGGAAAAAACACTTTTGAATGCAGCAGCCCTGAATGTCCAGTCCACTGTCTGGTGAAGTGCTAAATGAAAGGCCCCCTGTTCTCTCTCTCTCCACTTTTAAGATGTAAAACCCATTCTAACACACCACTGCTCAGATAATGTGATCTACATGCAACCTCTGCCCCCAATTTAGCATGTGTTATTCACCAACTCATTATTTGTTCATATCTTTCTTTTTCACAGCGTTTTTTTGTTCTGGACAATGGTATCCTGAAGTACTCGAAGTCCCCCATTGATGTAAGTAACCCTGACTAGGACCCATGGGCAGGGGCAGAGGGCAAGCGGGCCTGGCATCAGCCCAGCATGGCAATGAGTCAGCAGAAACATCTGCAACAAGGGTCACGTTGCTCATTGTGTTCCAGCTCACCATGTCAGTTTGCAGGAAATCCAAAAAATTGACTGGCAAATGTCAACATAACAAAATGTCCTTTTTCACACTGAATTAAACAAAAAATGTTTTATGTGTTCTTCTGCTCGCTGACAATGCAACACTTCCTGTACCCATGTAGTTAGTGTTAAGCTTTCTGAGCAAGCTAGTTTCTCTTTGTTCAGTGTAGCGTGATACTACTAGCATGAGTTTGAATTTGACCTTTGGTTTGGAGATAGAACTGTAAGACTGTTTTGCAGCTCAAAATTCGAAGCCACCGTTACAGTTTTCCCCGTATCTCTTGCCTCAGATCCAAAAAGGCAAACTGCACGGCAGCATTGATGTTGGTCTCTCAGTCATGTCCATCAAGAAGAGGGCCCGTCGCATTGACCTGGACACTGAGGAGCATATCTATCATCTGAAGGTGAGAAGGGAGGGATGGTCAACATTATCAGGTCGATGTAGATAAACAGTACTCAGGTGCCTTTCTCTTTCCTCCCCCTCATAGGTCAAATCCCAAGACATCTTTGACGCTTGGGTGTCCAAGTTGCGTCATCACCGGCTTTACCGGCAGAACGAGATCGTTCGATCTCCCCGCGAGGCCACCATGCGAACATTTCCTCCCCCAGCTGCTATGGAGTCTCCCCAGCCAGCCCCCACTGTGGGACATGAAGCCAAGGTGCGCAAGTCTTGTTAAATTAATGAGAACTCTTCAAACTTGCTTTTGACTAAATATTTGTAATTGGTTTGGTAAATGTGTGGTTTGCAGAGTGTATTAGATTGGCATTGGGAGACAAAGACATTTCACATATTGCACAGAGGTCGGTTGAAAACCTAAAACGTTGTCACAGCCCACTAGAAGTGCAGATTTGAAGGCATGGACCTGAAATAGTTTTCAAAATGTAGTTTTTCAAAAAGACGCCTCTGCTCTGAGCAGGGTGCCGTAGCTTATTCAGGAGGGATATGGGAATGACAGATTGCCTAGACTTGTTTTTATTCTAAGCTGGGGTCCCAAAGTAGCATCCAGAAGGGAGGAAATATATATCAACTTTACACCTATCACTTTGCAGTGTTTATTATTTTCCTTACTATGCACTTTAATGTAACAGTTGCTTTTCCATACAAACACATTATGCATGAAGCTGAAGTGCCCTCAAGGTGGTTAGTGGTTAGTACTTTACAATCTACATCTAAGGGACCCAGCTTCGTTAGGAAGTCTCCATTGACCGTTTTTGTAGATGTAATCTGTACACTGGCTGGCCCCCATGCTACGTGGCTAATAGCAGACTAATGACTGTGAATGTGTAAATAGATATCTGTCTAATGCAGTAATGCAGATTGGACAGGTAATTATATCCAGATCATTAGGATAACAGACAGGCATGTTTGTTTAGATCACTTCCAACATAGTGTGAACCTCCGGCCCTCATCAAAGTGGCGGGATGGCGTGTAAATGTGAGGAGGCAGCCAGTGTGAGGTCTCCTGAGAGGGTGGCTCTCCGCCTGACTCAGGCCATTAGAGTTGATCAGAAGGCTCTTGATTCAGAGCAGCTGGGCTCCGGCCCGGTTGGCTCTCCCAGAAGAGCAGGATAAATAAGGAGCTCAAATGTTGGAGTGAGAATTACTGAGAATTACTGCTGCCTCAAGGTCTCCCAGTATTGTATGCAGACAGACAGAAAGCTGAGGCACCGCAGCCTGTATACATGCTCCTCACAACAGATATTCATTGTCATGGTTTTATCTGACCTACGATATTAAATAAATCTTTTTTTTAACCTTTATTTATCTAGGGAAAGTTGTCCAGCAATGCCCTGGCTCACAATCATACAGTTACACACATTGTTTCCTGAGAGCTGCCCAGACCAACCAGTCTTTTAATGTTGGCAGTTGAACAGCTCTATTGCAGCAGTTGGGGGTGTGATAAGTGCTTTCCCCATCCAGATTTTCCTAGCAGGTCTGGGCTTTTAACCTGAAACCTTCCAGTGATGAGACCTAGGATATATGGTATCCATTTATAAGGTGTTTCTGGAGAATCAGTGATATCTTTTTATCCAAAATGTGATTTCCAGGATTGGCCTTCCTTTCCCTATGTCAGTGCCAACTGAATAAGCGGTAATAGTACGATCGATCAAAATCTATCAAACTGCTTCTGAGCCAGTCATAGTGAAAATCCATGCTAAATAAAACAGAGGTATGTAGCACAGAACAGTAAACCAGTTACCAATTCTCTGCCTGTCTCAATAGGTGACTGTCAAATCCAAGAATGTCAAGTCATTGCTTGTGTCCTTGTGGAGAAATTCTTCCCAAGAGAACAAACTTCTCAAAAAAAGCGAGCTCACAGAAGCGTCCTTACAGTTTGAGATGGGCTGTGTGCTTGACAGTGTGCAACCAGTTAAGATACACAGCTGTTTAATTTCCAAGGTGTTCCAACTGGCTCTCTACTTTAGACTATAGCGCTGTTAGGACGTGACGTCAAACTCATCTGGAGGACACAAGATCGCACAAGAACACATGTTGAGAAAGACCGTTCTTCTGTTTCTGTGTCGCCCTGCATCAGGTCAAGCCCTGCAGCTTGCCTTGGCAGCCACCCGCCCCCAGCAGCAGCAGCAGCAGCAGCCTTCCTCCCTCCTACAGTAACGGCCAGAGCAAGGTGGCCGCATGGCTCCAGGAGTCAGAGGAGATGGACAAGTGTGCAGAGGGTAAGTGCCCCCCTCAACCCCCCGCCTCACAGCACCACCACCATATATTGGATACAGAAATATGATTTTAGAAGGCCCTCAGCCAAAACAAACAAAAAGAAGAACAATAAGTAGACTTGGCTGTCATGATAATTCCGCAAGATATGATGTTATCCGGTAAGGTAGTGAAATAAATGTCCCAGGCCTTTCAATAACTCATAATAAATGTGTTTTCAGAACTTGCACGCTGCCAGTCCAACCTGATTGAGCTGAGCAGGCTACTGCAGAGTCTGGAGATTCTACACAGGACGCAGTCAGCCCCCAACTTTACCGACATGCAGGTAGCACAGACACACATACAAACACACACACACGCACGCACACACAAGCATGCATGCACATACAGACACACACAAATACACACACACAGGGTCGGGGAAGGCAGAGTTTAATCTCATTGGAGTGGTGTCTCGGTGCATTTCAGTTTAGTTAGTGTAACCTTCAGGTTCTTTCCGAGGCAGAGGCGTGTTTCTGTTATGCTTCGTGGGTTGCGGTGGTATGTGTGTGTGTGCGTGTGTGTGTGTGTGTGGCCTGTATTGCCCAGACCATGATGGAGGTGTGTGGCTTGGAGAGGCCCAGTCTCTTAAAAGCTCAGCGGTCACCTTCATTACCTCTCTAGACTGACAGCATTCAACCTTGCTCATAGAAACGCCTGCCTGCTTCTCTCTTAACTGATCACTATCTATCCAATTGCATTTTTTTCATATTATTGTTTGGCCTGAATTGTTTTGTTTTTTTAACCGCATACGTTCAGAAAAAAAATTATGTTTGGCATGAAATTGTGTTTGCAGCTCAGCAGTGGGAATGTTGTCTCCTTCCATTTCATTGCAATCGAGGTGTGTCTTAACTTCTGCTTTATTTATGACAGTGTTTGTCCTATTAACCACATTTTGCATATTCTGATCCACATGTGCCACATAGACCAATTGTGTAGAATTGTCAAAGAAAGAAAAGCGCTTGAACAGAAGATGGAGAACAAAAAGTGTCGGCAAAGATGCAAAATTCCAACTTCAGGTACCTCTCTTTTCAGATTTTCACTCTGTCACTGTCACATACAGACACACACAGACTTACGTGGGCTTGTTTGGTAGTACAATAGCTCTCAGACACATTCAGGATGCAATGTCCTTGTGGCTAAAAGACCTGGCTGTATAGAGGAGCTATCTGAGCACAGCAACCTTTCAAAGAGAGACCATCCTGTGACTGAGAGGCCACAGGTTTGAAACCTGTAGCAGCCTTGTGTCCTGTCAAAGTGTCCTTGAGCAAGACACTGGACCCCCCTACCTGCTCAGTCATTGTAAGTCTCTCTGGATAAGAGCAACAGTTACTTTGCCTGCATGCAAAATGCAACCCCGCTGCTTGCTTTCTTCCTCTTAGGGGTTAGTTGAGCAGTTAGTGAACACAATTAAGACAAAAGATTTATTTTTCCTTTTATATCTCCTATTTTCTTTGTTATTTCAGTACATTTGTTAGTGTCGACTGCAACTGGCACCTAAATAATGATTTTCCACCTTCTCTAATTCCCCCACACTCTGCTTACCATGTTAATCAGTGCTTCCGGAAAAGGCTAGTTGTGCTGTGAATTCATAGACTGTTGCTTTTTTTAAACTGTCCTCCATGCCAGAGGCAAAGTTTAAAAGCCTTTTCCTTCACGATGTTCATTTGTTAACACTGTGAGGTTTTTGGGTGGATTTCAGCTATCAAAGAATCCAATTCATCCTCACTAGACCTCAGGGAGAATACCAGCAATAGATGAGTGACTCATCAGGTGCAGATAAACAGGCATTTTATTTTTTGGTTGTTGCCGTTTTCGAAGTGAGTAAAATTGGATATTTTCAGGAAAGGGAATGAGAAAAGAAGGAGGCCTCGAAGGACCTCTTCTACTTCTCAGCATCATATGATGGTGTGACATGTCGAATCCCTAAACAGTGTGAATGCTACTGTAATAGTGTAGATGCAGAGTTAGCCGAGCCTTATGGAACCATAGCAGTATCCCAGAGGCTCTTGGCCTGTCACCAACTCAACTCCAGCAGCATTGTGCCTCCCAGGTGAGTGACAGCGGTCCTCTCTTCTCAGGTCCCTCTGTCTGCCAGTATGTCTCCTGTCCGCCTCCACTCCTCCAACCCCAACCTGTGTGCTGAACTGGTGGACTTCCAGACACCCGCTTCACGGCTGACAGACAGCATAGAGTGCGCCAGTGACTACATTAAACTGCAGGAGGACTTCTGCACCATCGCCCAGAAAGGTAGGCAGGCAGCATGCATGATTGCAGCCCCAGGGCTTGTTAGGCCGAGCTGAAAGTGAGTGTAGCGTTAACGTAATTCATTCACTGTACATGCTATGTTTCTGGTCCGCCAGCTGGTTTCAGCTGGATTCTATCATTTCACAACCGTGTGTTTCAACATGAGAGATATGTCCTGATGTTTTTTTTCTTTCATGTGTAATCCATAAATGAATTGCACAATGGGAAGGATATTATCTTCTCTCATCCTGTCTTTGTGCAGTCCACTCTCTGCTGAAGTCGGCCTTCAACACAGTGGCCATAGAGAAGGAAAAGATCAAACAGGTTCTGTCTGACCAGGAGCTGTCAGGCCAGTCAGCCCAGATCAACACTCTCAGGAAGTCTCTGTCCCAGGTAATGAACAGTCATTACCCATAATGCCTCTTTCCAAGCTCCTGTCATTGTTGTCAGACGTATTTGGCTTCTTAATATTCACAATGCTTAGTATGGCGTTGATTGAACATAATAGTAGCTGCAGTGATAAGGACATTTTTGGGGAAACGTCTGTTATTATTTAATGTGCTATGATGAGAGCAACATTGGTGTTTTTAAATTATACCATTTAGTATTTGTCATATTGTGAGATATGGATATGATGATGGGCCATCAGAGAAAACACACACGGTTGATTCCTAGCAGTCGCTATAATCACAGTTAAAAATGAAATGTGTGGAGATGAGAACAGAAGCAAGTGAGTGAAACTCCAATCATCTTTTCCCATATTAATTGGAGAGTGAGAGAAACACGCCGTACAGTTCATTAACTCTGCTCCTCAGGGCTGTTTCTCTGCCCCAGTGATTTAATTGGACTATGCCTTTGCTAACAGTTGACATCGTTTTGGTGAGATGTGTCAGCTGCTTTATATCCGTTTTGTTCTTAATTGGAGGTTTTTGTGAGGATGTTGGTGAAGGCTCGAGGTCAGGCTAAGCTCTTGGAAGTAGGTAGTAGAAAGTCATGGTAGTCATAGCTATAGAGGGGGCTGCTGATGTCACCACATGTTTAATCCCTGCTAAAGGTGGCTAGGCTAGCTGGCTTTCTCCCCAGAGATGTGGGGGTTTTCTTTTTTTTGGATTTAACATAGTCATCTTGAATTTGGAAAATGAATGGCCTCACTCATTAAACATTTTCAGGCCCTGTCCCAGAACGCAGAACTTCGAACCCGACTCAACCGCATCCACTCTGAGTCCGTCTTGACTGAGCAGGTGGTCAGTGTGAACATCATCTCCACGCCTGATGAGGTAGGTTGCTGTGGTCAGGTCCAGGAGGAATCAGTCACTGACTGTGCCCATTTCCCACTCGTCTCTCTTGATGCAACATGGCTTTCAAAGCCAGCCAGGCAGCGGTAGTCTTTTCTTCCCACATTTGTCAACTGCTTTATTGTTTCCAGCCCTTAAAGAGGGATGGTCTTTCCAGTACACCCTGGCAGGTTATCTTAAAAGATCATTAGTTTCTGCTGACCCTGACATCAAGGTTAATGGAAAAATGACTAATCAGAAACGGATGGGCACTTGCCCTCTGGCAAGGATACACATGGTGCAAAATGAACTCTGCATATGTTGTTACGGTGCATTATTAAGCCTCTCTTCAGAGGAAGGCACGGTGAAGTTTTGATGTTTGCATGTGTTTGGCTGCAGGCTGGGGAACAGATGGGGATCCCTCTGACTCAACAGGCATCTAATGAGAGCCGACTCTCCATGTCGGAGTCTGTCTCTGAGTTCTTTGATGCCCAGGAAGTGCTTCTGTCTGCCAGCTCATCAGAGAACGAGGTACGACAGCGGACAGTGGCTGTTGAGGCGCTAGGCAGTAGGACCATGGGGAGCAGATTGTAGAGGAAGTGGATCAGGGGGGTTAAAATTGCCCTGCTGCTGGGAACCCAGATAAAGCATCGCTGATGGCCATGTGTGGAGCTGAAGTTAGTCAGCGATTAATGAGAGCAGCGTGAGAGGCAGAGATAGCACACAACGGAAACTCAAACAAAGCCAGGCACACTGGAGGGCCCCTGTTTAATCTACCCTCAGTTGGGTTCAGCGTTGTCTTAAAAGCGTAACATTTCTTTTCTGACTATCCCTCATGACTGCTAGCCTCAGGTTTTCAACAATAAGCCCTTTCTAGAAGCTATTACAGCAAGCAGCTACAACATGCTCCTCCTTGGCAGCATCAATGGCCTCATTGTGTTTGCTAAATAAAGTGCATGAAAATGCTGCAGTGTCTCATCTTATGATTACTGCAGTGGGACAGATAGCCAGCGACTGCTGCAGTTTGCTAGCCACTGGCAAACTGCAGTGTGTGCATGTGTGTGTGTGTGTGTGTGTGTCCGTCCGAGGCGTTCCACTATTGAGTGCCGTTCTATCAGTGTGTGTAGTACTCTACTGCACTGACTCACTATCCTCTGTCCCTGTTCCCCTCACAGGCCTCAGACGATGAGTCATATGTCAGTGATGTGAGCGATAACATTTCAGAGGACAATGCCAGTGTGACCGATAACGTCTCCAGACAAAGTAGGTCCACCCCCTACATCCCCTACTAGCCTGCAACCAGCATCCATAGCCTTCTGCTAGAACATAGGAACTAATGTGACGTAGGAGGCCATCCCATTCAGAGGATCAACCCTGCTTCCTCTACACACACACTGTAATGTCTAGTTCATTTATCAGTGAGGCAGAGGCAGTTGACTTTGCAGGGCTGCTCTGAGCCAAGAGACGCTCTCAGGCTTTATGAAAGGTATCTGTGTAAGGTGCAGGAGGCACGGTATCTACCTCCTCCATCTGTTTCCCGTATCACCTAGATAAACTATAGCATCTCATTGTGATTAAGATGCTCAGATACTCCTTCACAGGTCTTGTATGGGAAACAATTTGGATTATTTCCAGGTGATTCAAAAGTTTAGGAATTACATACAAAACTAAGGAAAAATGTTGTCCAGTTGTGATACAAATATGACTAGACATTGTTGTTTGTAGCTACAGACCCACTGTCATTCGACACATTTCCTGTTGTGAAGAATAATCTATAGAGTGATATTGATAGTGATGAGTGATATACTAGTTGACATTGCCCAGAAACCATCAGCATACATCATACTGAGCACCAACAAAAATCAATTCCAGTGAAGAAATGAGTGTGAAACTTGAAAGAGCCCTGTAAGAGCATATTTCCAAGAAGCCCAGTGGCTACTGCTGATACTGTTGTATCACGCATGGATTGTTATGGTCCGGCCTTCTCGTCTCATCCCAGTGGCCAACGGAGACTTCGCTGGCAGCGCCTTCCGTAATGGGCGGCGCACCTGCCTGCCGGCGCCCTCTCCTGACACCAGCAACATCAACCTGTGGAACATCTTGAGGAACAACATCGGCAAGGACCTGTCCAAGGTATCCATGCCCGTGGAGCTCAACGAGCCCCTCAACACCCTGCAGCATATGTGTGAGGAGCTGGAGTACAGCGAGCTGCTGGACAAGGCTGCTGAGACTGAGGATCCCTTTGAACGCATGGTAAAGACTCCTTGATTCATAAGCACTCAAAATGATTAGATTCAATTGTTTTAATTAACCGTTAAGCCACCCTCTGCTGGCTCACACTCCTTTGTGGTCGTTGTTGAAGAGGTCTCGCGTTGGCGTGGCTGCTGTGGTGATATCACGCTCCAATGCAGCTGTCGACCTTGGATCCTCCCTTCTCAATCAGTCTCCCGTTCTGAGGGTAGCACCCGATGCATACTAATGTTTGGCTTGTTCATTACAAAGCCAATTATTATAAGCCTGTTAATCTCAGCTCGGTTTTGTTTATTGCGTTGTTTTGACTCCCTCACAGGTCATCGTTGCTGCTTTTGCAGTCTCAGGCTACTCATCTACGTACTACAGAGCAGGAAGCAAGCCATTCAACCCACTACTTGGAGAGACTTATGAATGTATCCGGGAAGACAAGGGCCTTTGTTATTTTGCAGAACAGGTACGGTTGTTCACAGATTGTTTGCTCCCATGCAACAAAGTTGTCCCTATCAAATGCCTTTTAATCGGCAGCATTATGTTGGAATTGCATTGAGCCTGTCTGTTGCGAGTCATTTTCTTGGTATCTGTCAGAGATAATGGCAACCAAAGGAAGTCGCGTGGTCCGTCTCATTCCCCTGGTCCTCGCTGAAGGTGTTAAACTCCTCTACGGCTTAGTTGTGGACAAAATGTCACAATATTTCTCCTGTTTTTGACAGTATAACAACCTATGATGGATGGTGTTTTGTTAGGGCTGGGAGATATTGCTGAAATAAAATACCACAATATTTGTCTTACTTTTGAAGCTGCAACTGCATAATGGTATTTGGTTTAAGTAAGTGAGCTCACATATGTTGACTTAATTCAGATGGAATACTTTTAATACTGTAGAATAAGAAAATATATTGACAAAGGCATGCCCTTGTGTAGCTTCAGCCCTGTTTACTTGGTATATGTTGATACCATCTTATGATGAAGTATGGAGACAGTACAGGGATCCATGGTGGGTTGTCTCCGTAACAACAGATGTCAGACAGGTTATTTGATCTTCTCTCCAAGGTGAGCCACCACCCCCCCATCTCAGCTTGCCACTGTGAGTCTAAGAACTTCACCTTCTGGCAAGGTAGGTTACCTGCCTCATTAGTAAGGGGGGTTTTGACGTGGGACATCCAGCAGATCTCAATTAGCCTAGTTAGTATCCAGCTGAAATTTCCTAGATAGGAAATGTATTTTTATCCTTATACTTCATCTTTTGTTGTTTTGTTGGTGTTTTATTTTCCAGATGTGAGATGGAAAAACAAATTCTGGGGGAAATCTATGGAGATCCTACCAATTGGGACAGTCAATGTTATGCTTCCCAGGTAACTTTGAGCTGTATTTTGTCTTCTGCTGACGTCCTGTTTGCTACGCTGTTAATAATTCTGTCACCCAGATGGTAAGGTAGCCCCATAAAGCTCCCTTGACCCATTCAGAGCTAAAAGGTCTGTCTTTATCGTTTTATCAGCTTGTAAAAGTGGTTAGAGAAACCGTTTTGTAACCATAAGGTCACAAGTTTGATCCCCATAATAGTCATGTATGCTGTCAAAATGTCCTGGAGAAACACACTGAAGCCCTACCTGCTCCCTCATTGTAAATGCAAACCCTTCCTCTTGCTGCCAGTGTCCTCTCCACTGGGCCATGGGAACCTATAAGGGGTTCCATCCTGTGAAAAGTCTCCTTGATAAGGTCGGGGAGGAATAAACAGCTGCTCTATTTTTTCCTCTCAAAACGACTCAGGCAGGATGCATTGGAAGTGCGGGGCTGCTGAATTAGCAACTGGATTAAATAGGCATCGCAGTTGAGAGAATAAGATTGCCTCTTGTACTTGCATCACCTGCTGCTTTGTTTCTGATTTGTAGGATTATTTTAGCTTTGGAAACACTGTTAATACTTGGTATCAACTGTGCTCATGCGCTTCCAGCAGGGCCTCAAGCCGATTAACTGTTGCTGCGTCTTTCAGGTTTGGCGATCACTACGAATGGAACAAAGTCACCACCTGTGTACACAACATCCTTAGTGGGAGACGATGGATCGAACACTACGGGGAGATCACCATTAGAAACACCAAGGGCAGCGCTTGCCTCTGCAAACTCACCTTTGTCAAGGTAAAACACCTTAGCTAAAACAGTACAGTGTGTTTAGGTGATTTAAATGCATAGCCATGTCTAGCTACCATAGGTTTTATGGTAGCTAGGTGACCTTTGCCTCTTCAGTATGATTGCCTCGCTAAAGTCATCTCTTATTAATGAAGGGGACTCTTATTATTGATGATCCTGTGCATAAGCTAACAGTGCTGTATTTGTCTTTTAGGGAAACTACTGGAGTTCTAACGTGAACGAGGTTCAAGGGTTTGTGATGGATCAAGAAGGGAAAGTAATCCATAGGCTGTTTGGCAAATGGCATGAGGGCCTTTACTGTGGTGTCCCACCTTCTGCCAAATGCATCTGGAGGCCAGGTAAGCATTAGAGGTCTTAAAAAGTTGGTGCGCTGTTCTTCAGATATTAGTCCACTCATGCACTCTGCTAGGTCTACAGTTTTCATGTTTTTTTAATGTGAAATTGGTCTTATAATTCATTCTAACTGGCATTAATATGGTCTTAAAAAGTCTTAAAGTTAAGTTGCAGGCACCCTGTTAACATCGGCTGGCAGTTTCCAAGTTAAAAAGGGGCTTTGGGAGTGATGGATTCATGGTGTCCAGTTTGTTAGTTTACCGCATAGTGAATAATGGCATAGTGCATAGCATGCAACAACTAGTAAATCAATCACCAGATACAGTCTAAATCTGAAACTATGATTTCCTGAAGACAGATATTGAATGACAATAGATGTATGTCCCTGATATATTTCAGCGGATGGGACAGAGAGAAAAGTTGTAATTTGTCAGCACTGAAACAAGAAATTGATTTGATATGTTCAAGATTAATGCTTTTCTTCTTCCTGTGTTTCCTCGTCAGGCTCCATGCCCACAGACTATGAGCTGTACTATGGTTTCACCAGGTTTGCTATTGAACTCAATGAGCTTTGCCCTGAGTTGAAAGATGCACTGCCACCTACAGATGCTCGATTCAGACCCGATCAAAGGTACAGATTTCTCTCAGGTCATCAGAACAGAGAGCTGTATGCTGCTGCCACCTTCTGAGAGAAAGCAGTAGTGACTTCCCTCAAACCAGATTGCAATAGAAGCCAATTAAGATCATTTGCTGTAGATATTGTGTTTGTCTGATGAGCGCAGATGGAGAGATTCTGCTCCGTGAATTGGAACATAAATATCGTTGTAGAGCTGTAATTCAGCTACTGCTTGACTGTTATTGCTGATTGAGTGATATGTTTACTGATTAGCGTTGTCTTGGTCGTACAGGTATCTGGAGGAGGGGAACCTGGAGCTGGCAGCCTCTGAGAAGCAGCGCATTGAGGACCTGCAGAGGGTCAGGAGGAAGCTGAACGACGAGAACAACGTCAAACACCAGCCCCGCTTCTTCAAGTGAGCACAGAGACTAGATAAGACCAGCCAATTCTTTTTTGTAAAATACAAGGAAATATATCCTAAATGCTTACAGTTTTATTGGTTAATAACTGTAAGCGTTTCTGTTTCTGTTCCCTCAGAAAAGTGGTTGATACCAATCAGAGGGAGAGGTGGGTCTCCAACAACACTTACTGGGAGCTTCGCAAAAACCCCGGCTTCATCAATATGGAATCTACATGTGACCTATGGTAGCACGTGAATTGCTACGTGCATCACATCATCATCGCAGACAAGAAAGCTGCTACCTATGCACAATAAGGTGTTAAGATAAACATGTTAATAACAAAACGTTTGTGCATGGATATAAACGACTGCAGAACTGAGAGATGACCCAATGCCCAATGACCTGTTGCGGTTCTGTGGCGTCATCTATCCATGGAAGCATCCTCTAGGATCACCTTCATTGTGCTTGCAGAAGCTGGGTTGTCAGGGCAACAGTCTAATCAATCTTACGTAGACCTATCCTAAGCCGTTTTGACTTCTGAGTATGTCCTTGCCTTAAAAAGTCACCCACCCACGTCACACATTTTAATGCTTTTTAGTAAAAGCCATTTGATTTCTGAAAGCCGTTTGGTTTAGATTAGTCTATGAATTAGACTTTTTGATTGCCTACTGTATGTACCTTGCATGTTTGGAAAGCAGCTTTCATTGGCATACACCGTATTCACTATATCATGATTTGTTGTAGAAAAAAAAGAGGTATTTTTGTAAAATATCATTGACTCTGAATAGAATTTACTGAATGGCTATTGTGTGAATTGGCATTTTATCATTTTATTTATTTTTGCCTTTTAACATTGTTGATTCTGTATCATAGCAGTACTCTCTCTTGGGAAACAATTAATGTAAAATAAATTTGAACTGCATTAGATGACCTGTGACTTCCACAGATGGAAATATTTCATGTGTAATTTTCAAAAAGTAGCTCTCATAGCTTAACATGAAGTCAAGAGTCGGGCTGGAGGTAGGACGTGATGAGAGTACGTAAGCCCTGCCATGGGAACATTTTGCTATTTTTGCCCCCTGGTGCAGGACCCACTTTATGTAAAGTTCAGCTTTTGAACGAAAATCTATCAAACACACGGAATCCAAT
Source organism: Monocentris japonica (assembly GCA_900323365.1). Taxonomy (NCBI): domain Eukaryota; kingdom Metazoa; phylum Chordata; class Actinopteri; order Trachichthyiformes; family Monocentridae; genus Monocentris; species Monocentris japonica. The sequence continues at coordinate 29,147 of OOFE01010921.1, forward strand.
TTCTCCTGACGTTGGAATTCCTTGCTATAGTGTAAATATAGGGACATGCCGACCCTCCGCCCCACGACCCCTGTGCCCTACCCTGCCCCCAGTGTCTAATTGTAAAGATGGTCACATGACACCTTTCTGAAAACACACCTATGCCAAATCCTCAGCTTCACTTTACTGCATCACTACCATTCACTCCATATACAGCAGGCTGCCGTCACGTGACTCATGTGACTCACTCTCTCTGAAACATTTGATGCAGTGAGACAGGTGTGAACCTGGCATGTTTCCAGTACAGTTAGAGGCCAAAGAGTCATCTATGTCTATAGCCACATGACTCTGCACAGCCAACATATGCCCTTACAAACCTAGCCAACTATGAAACACTGGAGACACCTACTGCTGCTTCTGAGAAAATAGTTTTTTTTTTGAGTATACCATGTTACGCAAAGAAGATCAAGAATTTATTCCAACAGCAACTTCTGATAACAATGTACTTAACAATGTGCGGCGTTTTTTTTCTGAAATGTTTTAGATGCTAAAGCCAAAGACATTTTAGGTATGGAAGATTCCTTCAAGCATGGTAACTGATATTTTGAATGTGTCTCAATTCCCCAGAGAATCTACTGCTATGATGTGGGCCCCTGCAAAGCATCGACGACTTTTTTAAGCTTATATATTCATTGCTAAGCAGATCAGTTTTAACGCTTGAACTAATTTCCCCCTTTTTGTGTAACACTCTTAAGAAAATACACATAGGAGTTCAGAAATTGAAATCTACTACAAAACAAGCAAGTGATGAGCGCATTTATGATTTCAGGACTGTGGGGTGAGGACTTTGATGGAGAAAAAGGGTAAATTTTTCTGAGTGAACCATGAAAATGTGCATAGAATGAAAACGATGTGAGGCAAAATTCATCTTGCGTTCACGCCCTACTGTAGATTACAAACCAAAAAGGTAATGCTTTTGCATCCATATACTTTGAGTTGACGTACTTTTGTGTACAGCATCTTTTTTTTTTTTGTTCACATACTCAATGCTACAACTTGTCAGCATCAATTTCACTTGCTGTGCCTTAATGCATTTAATAATGCCTCACACACACACACTACTGACAAGAGTCCCCACGCCAAGAAGGTATGCCATAAACAATCTCACTCCGCACATTCTCCGTAGACCGGCCTGCAGCATATGAGGAACTAGCTGCAGACACAATGCATTGTCTAATACAAAACAATTGTTTATCTGACTGTAATGTGAGTACTGGAGGTCATTGTTCTGCTACCCCGACATGTAACCAATGCCCTTATTGGTGATCACTGTAAATACAGTACATTTACATGGTGGGTCACTATTGCAATCGCATACCCCCCCCCCCCACACACA